>CBVK0102817658.1:0-12996 GCA_900067695.1 Picea abies
TTCAAAGTTGGACTTTAATATTTTGGATACATTCTAACTTAAAACCAAAAAAATGAAAACAATATCCCTTGCCTATTGTAGGGGTAATAAATTTGATAGGTATGCAAATATTCAATGACTAGTTCAAGAATAGTGTTAAGTATTAACTCTCATTGAATAAGTATACCACGTTGATGTTTCTTTTATTTATATTCATAATTGAATAATATTATTTAAAATTTCTATGAGTTAATGTAAACTATATATTTCACAACCTTGTCAGGTAATCTGAAATGAAATGCATGGATGATGTGTAGAAACTTTGCCAACTTTGAGTATTACTACAAGTAGACCACTTATATTAACCAATTCATAGGTTAACTGCACTTAGACCACTTATATTAACTAATTCATAGGTTATCCAATGTTCTATGAATATGGATTATTAGCTTTGTTTTAGAAGACTATTCCAGTTATCACTAGTATTACAATGAAGTCTTACAATATTAATTGTTTTTAATGGTTATAATGTGGTACATATGATATTTATAACTTATATTAGGATATTTCGCATTATATGATAAGTTATCTTATATATCTTAACCCACAAATCAATTAGTATAATTTTTTTTTCATGATTTATGGATTTATTTAGTAAATGTACGATATAGAATGTATATTTGTGTGAGATTAAAAAATACTTTAATTTAACTTCAATGAACATTATTTATTATATGATGTTTAAGTTTTGAGTTAAGATTATCAAACAAATTCTTTACAAATTCTAACATCATTTTATGGTGAAGTATTTTTTGAATTTTGTGGTCATTTCTTATTTTTATTTAAATATTTTCATGGTTTGATGAGAATTTTTATAAGATATAAGAACTAAAGATGTGTCACTTTGTTATTTTTTAATATTATGTACTTCAAAAAAAAAACCTTAAAAAGGTAGATCTCCTCATATTACTAACTCACTTCAAAAAAAAAACCTTAAAAAGGTAGATCTCCTCATATTACTAACTCAAAGCTCAACAAATTTTACTTCAAAATTTTTATGATTCCAATTTGAAATGCAACATTATTCCAATACTAAATTTTTCAAGCTATATAGATTTCCAACAACATTTCTTACTTTCAAGCTCTCAATAATTTCAATAAAAAATAGAATTATAATTTACCAAAAACCATCAAACTTTAAGAAGATAAATATACTTTTTAGTAACAATGTTATATATATATATGTTTTGCAATAATAAAACCAACAATAAAATATAAATAAACATCACCTTTTACATTCTCACCTGCATATATTTTTGTACATCAACATTATCTTATTATTATTATAGAACTCGCCACTAGCCACGTCTTCTCTTTTTCTCATTAATTCACTAGGAGACACATTTTTCTCCACTTGTTGTCTCTTTTTCTCATTAATTCACTAGGAGACACATTTTTCTCCACTTGTTGTGCTCATTGTTTAACATCATTATCCTATAGCATATCATTTACATACACATTCTTCTCCTAATCTTAATTTTCTCCTTGTTCAACTTCTTCATCCATTGATATATTATATCGTATTTATATTTGAAGTAAGAGCATTTATATTTATAATTTAAATTATATGTATTTATTTTATTTACATGATAAGACTAACCATTAAAAGTAAAAAATAAAATAACGTAACCTTCTACATTATCACCTACCTATCTTTTTTTTTACATTAACATCGTCTAATTACTATAATATATAACTCACCACAAACACAAATATCATTAAACTTTTACATATTTCACATCCCATTCAATTCAATTCAATCCAATCCAATCCACCTCCTCTCTTTTTCTCATTAATCTTGTTTTGGTCCTTGTTTAACATTAAACTATAGTATATTGGTAATGTTTACATACACATTCTTTTCCTACTCGTTGTTCAACATCTTCATGCTTTGATATATTAATCGTATTTATATTTGACGTGAGAGCATCTCTAACTTATTGATTATTCTTCATAATGTTTACAATTATGTTGGTTTTCTTTTGTTTTATTTTGAAATAATGGAAACTCTTGCTTTTCAAGTCTGTCTTACTCACCTACTCTTACTCTGCAATTGTTTTCTAATCTAGACTTTTGAAATAGTTGAAACATGAGAGGTTTTCTTTACCCGTGACTTTAAAAAGAACGGAGAAGTAATGTACAACTCAACGACTCTCCACCACTCACAAATTTTAATTTGCTGCCTCACTTCTTATAGAAAACAATGCCCTCCGAAAGCGATTTCTCATCTTTTTTTTTATCAGTAAAGTGCAGGTGGGCTTCCTATTTATCTTTTTGGGTTATTGGTAAAACATCAAAGTCAACAATGGCCATTTCTCAACTTTTTAAATATTGGGTATAACAGAAAATCAACGGACTTTGTGAGTTGTTGTTGTTGAAAGTCAACATAAATTTTGATAAGTCAATAGAAATTTTGTTGTTGAAAGTCAACATATATTTTAATAATTCTTTTATAAACAATTTTTAAAATAATAAATAAATAATTTATTTCAACAACAAAATTTTATAACATGATTTTTTCAACAACAAAATTTTTATAACATGATTTTTCATTAACTAAGGTTTAGGATTTGAGTAGCCTCCACTCCACTCCCCTATCTCTCTCACTAACCATATTGTGTTCTTCTTATGGATTTTACTTGATTGTCCTCTCTTTACCTTTAGTATAATTCAGCCATTTGAGGTTGTCATTATTCCTTTTTATCATTAGTTAGATGAACAATATTTTAACATCCACACCCTCAAAATCAAGATATTTATTTTATGATTTCCAAGACCTAAATCTAGTATAGATTTCACTTCACCTAAGCTATTTGGCCTTATTCAGGTCTTTCCCTATTCCATTTATATCTCTTCCCTCTCAAGGTTGGACATTGTTAACATAGTTTTGGGTATGATTTATATTATAAAATCATTCATAAATTAGCTAAATACATTATGAAGTATAGAACTTGGAAATCAAAACAAATGTAAAGAAACATGAGAGAATTTATACGAAGAAAATAAAACATTATTTTCTTAGCAAGCATATAAGTGCAAAGTCATCACCATCATTGAATACCTTCATTTCAATCCAAAATGTTTTTGAATAAACTTCCTCCTAGCTAAGAAACAGTGTGTGCAATCTTTGATCCCTTTATTTGGTTTTCCTATTATTCTAGATTATATAATGCACCTAACCAACCATGCATTCGAGACAATTCGAGACCCTCTATTCTAGTTTATATAATGCACCTAACCAACCATGCATTCGAGACAATTCAAGACCCTCTCCCTACCACATCTTCCTTGACTATTTGATCCTTTGTACCATTCTTGAGCTTCAATCTAATGAGTCCTATGAAATATAGAACCTATACATTGATTTTTTCAAACATTATCCCGAAGTCTTACTAGTCCATGTGATATACTTATTAAACTACATCATGTCCCATGGCTTCCTAGAATCTTGGATATCTCACAACATTCATCCAATTTGATATGTTGTACCCAAGTGACACACAAGGGGGAAAACATAATCAATCGAATGAGTCAATCTCTATTATGGTGGAAACATATAAAGTTAGACTATTTAAGAAAACTGAGAAATAAACATTCAAATAGAATCGATGAAAAATAATGAACAATAATACCAATCACATTAATATGTAAGAGCATAATTGATTATAGAGTACCAAAAGAGAAAAAGTTCATTGTATTGATTAGTCACTTCAGAATGTTGGTCTTCTAAGTCTGTAAGCAATACCTCAAATAGGGGTGTAATGATTAGATAGACTCAATTGCAATGATTGAGAGAGATAGGAGGAATTGAGATAATTTGGCGAACCCCTTTACACTAATGTTTACATACATTAATACATTCTCGAAGAGTACTTGGGTGTCTTACCTACTAAAAATTAGTTAGAATAAAGTTGCATAACTTATTAGAAGGCCTAACTACTTCTTGCTAGCTATTAACCAAAATAAGAAGATGACGAGACAATAGATACCAAGTAAATGGTGCTTTCTTGGTGTTTTTTGACTATTCATGATGTTGTTAGAAATGTGATAAGTCATCCTTTCCATTAGAAATGTAGGGTAATTGACAATCCTTATCAAAGGTGCATGAGTTGACTTAGTCGAGGAATGTGTGAATCAACTCAGTCAGGGATCAACTATTAGTAGTCGACTATAAGTTTCAACCAAAGAGTTGAGTGAGGTTAGGTAACAATCGATGGATGTCAATTGAGTATTGGAATGGATCAAACCTTCCCCCTTAGTAGTCAATGGTCCCCATTTCAAACTTATACAGATGAGGAAACTTGTGTGCCAACTCAATGGTATTTTACCACTTTCCTTGTGAAGGGGGATGTCCTAATTTAGCCACCTAAAATAAGGAAATTGTTAGCATTCTTGCATGGTGTTCTTACTATCTGACAATGATGTCAATTGCAAGTTGTTCCTGAACATCTAGGTAGATGTATTCTTGATAGTTAGGCTATAACTCAGTCTATTTTAGCAAGGGTAGAAAATATGGTTGAAGAAAATCCACATTGAATACTACATGTAAACATAGGTATGGAAGAATGGTAAGCTTACAGACATTTTCTCCAATTTTCTCAGGAATGGTATACGAGTCATATTGTAAAGGATTCATCTTCCTATACAATCCATGCAACCTTTTTTTCTTTATATGTAACCATACTTGATCCCAACTTGGAATGAATGAGGAATATGACACTTGTATTATCAAGCTTTAGTGTCTCACTATATTTATGCAACATCTCTTATGCTTGTTTTTTAGTCTCACAAGCCCTCTTTTCGAACATGAGTTCCTTGTCAAATTCCTTTTGTTCATGGCTTGTGTCAAAATAAATAGCCAGTCAACTAGATAAGTCGATAGGCGGTGAAGAGTAAAATCCATAATAAACTTCAAACAAAACATTTCCAATTGAATTATGTTGATCTCAATTGTAGCTATGTTGGATATATGGGAAAATTGCATCCCATGTTCTATGATTCTTGTGATTGTACATATGAA
This sequence comes from Picea abies, assembly GCA_900067695.1. Lineage (NCBI taxonomy): Eukaryota > Viridiplantae > Streptophyta > Pinopsida > Pinales > Pinaceae > Picea > Picea abies. The sequence continues at coordinate 5,060 of CBVK0102817658.1, forward strand.
GAAATTGTACCATCATGCAATTCACACTTTAGTTTGTCCATATGTGTGAGGATGGAATGTTTTTGACATAGATAATTGTTTGTCAACTTATTGATAGAGTGTTTTCCAAAAGAAACTGAAAAATATGGAGTCATGATTGGTGATGATTAAATTCAATAAACCATAGTTCTTCCAAACATGCTTAAAGAAGATTTGATTAGTTTGATGAGAAATTGTAGTTTTCTTGTAACTAGGTGTTAATATAGTCATTAAAAAAATCAATTGATCACTACTAGGATTTCATCATGTTGGTTCTTGGTGAGAGGATATCTAATCAAGAAATCAATGCAAATGGATTCCCATGGTTGATCTAGAAAAGGAAAGGGTATATACAAACCCTCTTGGCAGTTTAGTGGCTTGGTTATGGCATCAAGCACACATGACTTGATGTATCTATTGACATCCAACTTGAGTGAAGTCCAGTAGAAATACTTTTGTAGTACCATAAGAGTATTTGATACTCAAAGGTGGCCTACTATTTTGTTTTAGTGTGCATCACAAATAATATTGTGTTGGTACTCACCTAGAGGTACACAAACTTATCTTAGCTTGTAAAACAAGTTGTCCTTCAAGTGGTAGTGGATTTCAATTTGAATGACCTGTCTAGAGTTGTTGATAATCGAGGATAAATTAGTTTTATCTTCATATAGTTGAGGAAAAGTAATTGTTTCATATCCATGCTTACTTAACATTGTCATAAGGGAAATTATCGGTGGTTGGCTAAGAAAATCAATTGGTGTGTTCGCTTTTCCTTTCCAATGCTTAATTACCAACTAAATTTTTGTTAGGTAACTAGTTCACTTGAGTTGTCATGTAGTTTGTAACTTAGACCGTGAAGGAGTGCATTGTAGAGGTTTTTGGTTTGTATGAATGACCATTTCTTTGCCATGGAAGTAATGTCTTCATTATTTAAGTTCTTGTACAATGGCATATTGTTCTGTTTCATAAGTTGAGTACTTATCATGAACAATATTACTAATTTTTTTGAATAAAATTTTATTAGGTGACTTGCTTGAGTGATCATTGTGCACACAATATAATCTCAAGTTTTGGTGTAACGTCTCCAAACTCTACTGAGGAACATTACCATGCAGAATACACACAATTTTTATTTTTTTGATAACTAATCATGTAGCTTTTCAACTACAAGAATACACACAGATTCAACTATTTTCTGATACCATTAATTTAAAGACCCTCTCCCTACCACATCTTCCTTGACTATTTGATCCTTTGTACCATTCTTGAGCTTCAATCTAATGAGTCCTATGAAATGTATAACCTATACATTGAATTTTTCAAACCTTATCCTGAATTTTTCAAACCTTATCCTGAAGTCATACATAAAGTGACTAATCAATACAATGCTTTTTTTCTCTTTTGGTACTCTACAGTCAATCTGAAGTCTGTAAGAAATACCTCAAATAGGGGTCTAATGATTAGATAGACTCAATTGCAATGACTGAGAGAGGCAGGAGGAATTGAGATAATTTGGAGAACCCCTTTGTACTAATGTTTACATACATTAATACATTATTGAAGAGTACTTGGGTGTCTTACCTACTAAAAATTAGTTAGAATAAAGTTTCATAACTTATTAGAAGACCTAACTACTTCTTGCTAGCTATTAACCAAAAGAAGAAGATGATGAGACAATAGATACCAACTCAATGGTGCTTTCCTGGTGGTTTTTGACTATTCATGATGTTGTTAGACATGTGATAAGTCATCCTTTCCATTATAAATTTAGGGTAATTGACAATCCTTATCAAAGGTGCATGAGTTGACTCAGTCAAGGAATGTGTGAATCAACTCATTCAGGGATCAACTATTAGTAGTCGACTATAAGTTTCAACCAAAGAGTTGAGTGAGACTAGGTAACAATCGATTGATGTCAATTGAGTATTAGAATGGATCAAACCTTCCCCCTTAGTAGGAAATGGTCCCCATTTCCCACTTATACAGATGATGAAGCTTGTGTGCCAACTCAATGGTATTTTACCACTTTCCTTGTGAAGGGGGATGTCCTAATTTAGCCACCTAAAACAAGGAAATTGTTAGCATCCTTGCATGGTGTTCTTACTATTTGACAATGATGCCAATTGCAAGTGGTTCCTAGACATCTAGGTAGATGTATTCTTGATATTTAGGCTATAACTCAGTCTATTCTAGCAAGGGTGGAAAATAGGGTTGAAGAAAATCCACATTGAATACTACATGTAAACATAGGTATGGAAGAATGCTAAGATTAAAGACATTTTCTCCAATTTTTCTCAAGCATGGTATACAGGTCATATTGTAAAGGATTCATCTTCCTATACAAACCATGCAACCGTTATTTCTTTATATGTAACCATACTTGATCCCAATTTGGAATGAATGAGGAATATGACGCTTGTATTATCAAGCTTTATTGTCTCACTATATTTATGCAACATCTCTTATGCTTGCTTTTTAGTCTCACAAGCCCTCTTTTCGAACATGAGTTCCTTGTAAAATTCCTTTTTTTCATGGCTTGTATCAAAATAAATAGTCAGTCAACTAGATAAGTCGATAGGTGGTGAAGGGAAAAATCCATAATAAACTTTAAACAAAACGTTTCCAATTGAATTGTGTTGATCTCAATCATAACTATGTTGGATATATGAGAAACTCTCATCCCATGTTCTATGATTCTTGTGATTGCACATATGAAGAAATTGTACCACCATGCATTTCCCACTTTAGTTTGTCCATATGTGTGAGGATGGAATGTTTTTGACATAGATAATATTGTGTCAACTTATTGATAGAGTTCTTTCCAAAAGACACTGAAAAATATGGAGTTGTGATTAGTGATGATTAAATTCAATAAACCATAGTTCTTCCAAACATGCCTAAAGAAGATTTGATTAGTTTGCTGAGAAATTGTAATTTTCTTGTAACTAGGTGTTAGTATAGTCATTTAAAAAAATCAATTGACCACTACTAGGATTTCATCATGTTGGTTCTTGGTGAGAGGATATCTAATAAAGAAATCAATGCAAATGGATTCCCATGGTTGATCTACAACAAAAAAGGGTGTATACAAACCCTCTTGGCAGTTTAGTGGCTTGGTGATGTCATAAAGCACACATGACTTGATGTATCTATTGACATCCAACTTGAGTGAAGTCCAGTAAAAATACTTTTGTAGTAACATAAGAGTATTTGATACTCAAAAGTTACATACTATTTTGTTATAGTGTGCATCACAAATAAGATTATGTTGGTACTCACCTAGAGGTACACAAACTTATCCTAGCTTGTAAAACAAGTTGTCCTTCAAGAGGTAGTGGATTTCAATTTGAATGACATGTCTAGATTTGTTGATAATCGAGAAGAAATTAGTTTTATCTTCATATAGTTGAGGAAATGTAATGGTTTCATATCCATGCATACTTAACATTGTCATAAGGGAAATTATCGGTGTTTGGTTAAGACTTTACAATGTGATGTAGGAGCATTAGCTCCCAAGCCAAAGTGTTAATGTTTGGTCAAACTCTAAGGTTATGACATCAACACAAGGAGGATCAATTGTAAAGACATTGTGAAATCTTTTGTAAAAGTGTTCAATTAGAAAGAAAGAATAGGGATAGAAGATCCTAATTTGGTTAGGTGTCAATATAAATTGATTCTTGAAATACATCCCTAGTCTAATGGGATGAGTCGAGAGTAAATCTGGGAGTAGATCGCATGTAAACAATAATTAGTTTGAGAAGTCATGGATTTAGATAGCTTTGTAATTCTATTATTAGAAATAGTTACATTAGTTTAGGAGTTGGTTACAGAATGTTAGGAGTCAACAGTTAATGAAATTTGAGTTCATCTAGATAAAAAAAAAAAGACTCTCGAACAGGGCAGGAGAGGTACTACCTAGTAGGAACTAAGTGAGAGTGTTAGAGCTCTTGGCAATGTATGTACAATTATTTTATTTTAATGAAAAAATGGTTTTTCACGATATAGTGTGTTGGTTCTCTTACCTTATGTGTATGGTATGATTGAATGATGTTGGTGAATTGGAAATAGCTCTGTATGAAGACACACTTGTGCATGTAGACTTCACAAAGAAGAGACTAGGCAAAATTATGAATGCATGATTCTAGTCTTAAGGTTAAATAGATGGGTAGAATTTATGTACACGAAATTCCAGCCATTGATGGAACATGAAGGGTTCTAGTCCCTGCAGAAGCCATTTAAGGTTTAAGAAGAGTCTGCAAATTAGAGTGTATGTGTATGTATGGATGCACGAGATTATTGAAGCTATGAAGATGTTGTGTTGATATTAAGTCAAATGTGGGCACGATGCCATGTGTAAGCTGGCTCGAGACATTGGTCCATGAACATAGTATGGGCTCTAAGTATGAAGATTGGAAGAAAAGTATGAGTTTAGAATCGAATTGTGGTATGTAAATTGTGGCACGAGTTGTTGAGGTCGCGAATTCAAGTCAGAGTATGTACATGAGGGTTCTTGCATAGAGAGATTGCAGATATAATGAATTGAGTGTGTAGAGAGATGAAATGATATGTGAAGTATTGAAAATCGATATTGATGTTTGCACAAAGAAAATATAGACAATGTTTCGTATGCGGGTTTATTGCCCATGTGAGAACGAAGAGTTTGTTGACAAAAATCCGATGATTCCTGAGTGTTTTGGTAGTAAATCAAATAGTGAAGGGTTGGTCAATGAATCAAGTTGGAGGTCAAGAGTGCATGTATACTCCTATGGGATTTTGTTATTGCAATAGGAGTTAGATCATGGGCTGAGGTCCTATGTGTCAAATGATGAGGCGCCAAGGTATATGAAGTAAGTATTTTAAGGATTTGTGATATGGTGGTGATCATACTGCTCGATTGTATGGTATAAGACAAGATCTAGTGTTAAAAATTTAATGTCAGTGTGATAAAGCGTAGACATAGGTTGAGGTTTTATAGTGAAAGAGTGCCGAGAAAAGAATCTCTTGTTAAGGGCTTCATATTCTTGAGATAGCCCTAGGTCATTATATCTAGTTGTATGCATTGAGAAACGAGCACTGAGAAAAGGTAGGTTAAGCCCTTATGTTTATGATGTTGTAGTATTGCAAGAGACTTTGAAGAAATGGTTCTTATGTGCTTAGGTAAAGGGAGTATAATGAGCATCAATGCTAATGAGTACTAGAGACTAAGCATAAAGGAGAGATTAGTTCAGACACATGTGGTAGAAGAGTCTAGAGTGACTAAACAATCCTTAGTTTAACCTTGAAGTGTGTGTACGTAATCAACACACTATGAATATCCTGGTGTAAGACAGGATTTGGAGAAGGGCCTGTCATCAATTGGTATCAGAGTGGGAATAAAGAACAAGAAAGTGTTTTTTGTGAAGGAAGAAGACATACTTGTAGTAGTCTATAAAGAAGAAGAGATAACATGCAAGAAGTAACAACAGGAGTGAAGACATCTCAGCAGAAGAAAATCACAGCCCTAGGAGCAGTGATGAAAGAAGCCAGTGAGGGTTTCTAGGAGGAAGAAGTGTTTCCTAGACCTAGTGTTTCAACTGAGGGTTGAAGTACAAGAGGGAAATCGTGTTCTCAAGAGTAGATGATTTTTGAGTGAATCTCATAGAGGGTGAAAGAAATCAAGAAGATGATTATTGAAAGTCATAACAGAGGTTCAGGAGGCATCCACAAAGTGAAGAAGGAAGATGCTAAGAAAAATGGCATATGGAGGCATATGAGTGATGAAGAATATGAGAGGGAGAAGGTTGAGATAGAAGTCCATCTAGGAGTACTGATGTATGTTTTATAGAAGGATGAGGAAGACCAAATATGTGGTTTCCTCATGAGAAGAAATATGAAGTGGCATAGGCTACAAAATAATAGGAAAGAACAATTGATGAATGCTCGGTGGGAGGATGAGGTACTCAGGGAAAATGAGTATCAAGAAGGAGACTTGAAGACTGAAACTTCAAGTGAGCCCAAGAGGTCTCAATGGTTTAAATCTGATATTTTTTGTATGTTTGCAGGTGAAGCATATAAAGAAGGACAATTTGCTAAGATTGTCACAAAGAGTGAAGGAAAAGGACATAATCTGAAATCTATTTTGGAGGAAGATGGGATAGTTGAGTCTCATGTGCATGCACACACATAGTTGAGAGAAAGTGTTTCTTTTCGGCATGCAACAAGAGCTGAAATCAAGGAAATATTGGTCGATGATGGTGACCAAGAACAAAATGAAGAAGCTGAGGAGAAAGGCAATAAAGACTTTCTGAGTCCTACAGAAGACTTGGGACAACAAGAGGAAGATTTGATGACTAAATCATCAAATGAGACCATTGGGTCTTGTGATTTTAAAATTGACAATTTGAATGTGCTTGTAGGTTATGCAGAAGACAAGCTATATTTTGGAGTTGTCTTGAGTGAAATTCGAGGTTTTTTAGTAAGGTATGATGAAGAATGTCTTCCTGATGAAGACAAATATGAGTTGTTGCAGCAAAAGGAACTCATAGATTCCTTATGTAATGAGGGAAGCATCTCCAATGTATGTGAGAAAATTATGTCTCATTTGAGGGAACTTGTTCTTGATGAGGACAAGGAGAAATTGACATGCTTAAATGGCCAAAGGAAGACTAATGAAATAGAGAAACAAAATTGTGTTCTGATGAAAAGTGAAGAGACATTGTCACAAAGAAATTTTATTAGTGTCAAGGAAGAAGGAGGACATGTTGAAGATTATAAACAACATTATGACAGAGTGTTGGATAGATGTCAAAGAGAGATTGAATTGTTGGAACACTTGTTGGAAGAGCCTGAGTATAAAAAAGAGAGATTGAATTGTTGGAACACTTGTTGGAAGAGCCTGAGTATAAAAGCAAGATTGCAGTCAGAAGTAAGGAAATGTCTCATACTTTAGGGAATACAAGACCATGTGCAAACTTTCAAACGAATAGTGTGTTTGCTGACATAGAAGACAAGGAGAAGGGTCAGTTTAGTGTTGCAATCAAGGAGTCAAAGTATAGTTTGTTTCTTGCAAATGAAATGGAGACTCGAGGACAACAACCGAGCATAAAAGGGGGGTATGTTTTTGAAGATATCAAAGATGGAGAGGTGGAAAAAGGAAGCAGTCAGTAGATTGAAGATGCAAAATTAGAGAAGATCTCCTACAACTTAGTGTTGTTGACATGAAAGGAGGAAACAAATTTGAGAATTATGAAGATGACAATGGTAGGGATATTGCAGAACAATGGAGAAGGATTTTTAATGCCTGAAGCATATTTTGGAATATGTATAGTAATGGAAATTGGGATGAGGATGTTCATATCCTTTTGGGTGGAGTAGAAATGCAGTTACAAGAGCATAAATATCACATGAGATTTTAGAAGAAACAGTTAAAGCTGGACAGAGAAGTAGATGAGCTATTTAATCTCAGGCAGATTTCTAAAAGGAACTACAGTATTGTGAAGGAGATGGTTAAGTGTGAAATTGGATTAAAAATGAGAGGTTGTAAAGGTAAGTTAAGCAGAGTGTTACAGAACAAAGTATGGAAGCATGAAATATTGCAGCTGAAGAATGGGAACTACAGTATTGTGAAGGAGATGGTTAAGTGTGAAATTGGATTAAAAATGAGAGGTTGTAAAGGTAAGTTAAGCAGAGTGTTACAGAACAAAGTATGGAAGCATGAAATATTGCAGCTGAAGAATGATGGAGTTGATGCAGCTGACGGACAACAACAAACTAGAGTTTTGGATCCAAGAAAGATGAAGATTAAGGACACATGATCAGGTGACCATGTCTTATTTCTACTTTGGGAGTCTGATGCAGGAGCATTAGCTCCCAAGCCAAAGTTTTCATGTTTGGTTAGACTCTAAGGTTATGACATCAACCCAAGGAGGGTCAATTGTAAA
>CBVK0102817701.1:0-10121 GCA_900067695.1 Picea abies
CTCTTCCGATCTCACCTGTGCATGTGCAAATTTGTTGTCCTTTGCTTTCACACTCCTATGCATATCCCTTTACTTAGTTGGTAGATACTCTATATTTATCCGGTGGAACACACCACCTGCCAGCTTCCTCACACTACTACATATTCCAATGACTCCCAACCTACTTAGGTGAAACTTTCTTTCTGATGATGGAATTTTCCACAAACCGACCCATACGACTCTCTTAGCAACACACTAGTGGTTGTTCCTTTGTTATGTCCTCTCGACCTAGCAACCATGACCCTTCATTAGATGTCACTTACACGAGCTCATTATCTTTTTCATCTCCACACTACCACTCGAAGACTATTCTTTGATACCACCTTGAACCCCTCTAGCTCACATTCTAAGTATGACAACAACTTATCCTAGATTTACGTGACTCCATTGTTTCCCGTTCTCATCCTCATCCTCAACCCGTGCAATTCTACTGGATGATTTATCCTTCTCCAATTTCCCAAGCCCAACACCTCATCCAACCACACATTCCATTATCTTCATAGGATGATCATCCAAGCCTACATGCTATTTTTCCTTCACTTGATCTACTCACACTCAACCAAGATCTTCCACTGGCCACAAACAATTGTTGTGGTGTATTTCACTATTCGACCAAACTCACATCTAGTTCTCAGTGACACCAAGTCTACTATAGACATACAAATAGTATGGATCCACATAATCTATAATTTTTTTCTTAAATTAATTTCTTTTACCTCATAGTAAAAAACATTTATGTAGATTGCAAACCTAGAAAATGGGAATTTTCCTACAAATCTGAAATTCTCACTCCCAAATATTGATATTGTGTTCCTTGTTTCCTTAGATTATCGGCTCTAATACCTTGTTGATTTTACCTTCAAACCTATTACCCAACTAATAATCCAAATAAAATCACTTTATTAATTATTAGCACAACTAGGTTATCAACGAAACATTAACGAAAAGCATAAAAACATAAACCAATAACACATTGCATAATAGATTTTAGGTAAATAACCCTTGGAAAAACCCTGGTAGGAAAACCATATCTATGATGATTTTTTTTATATATCATCGGGGATTCCCTCCTGGGTTAATGGTCTTTCATAAGATTACAATGCAGTGATATCCTAGCCCACTTGGTTGCTATCTCCCTCACTTCCCCTTTTCACCTTTACTCAACATTTCCCACTCACACTTTGATGAACTCTCTTCACTTACTCAATGAGATCTCCTCACTGTCTACTCAGTGTGTCTCATCCTCTCACTTAGGCTTCCTTTTATGATATTGAGTTAACCCTAAATCCAAAACCCTATTTCTCCTAAAGTGATCAATGGTTGAGATCTAATCTCACATTCACTTTAGATCTAATGGTTAGGATTTAATTAAATCACTTAAGTTACTTATGCCATCAATCTTAGGCATTTAAATTAATTAAATAAAAGGACATTCACTTTAATTAATGGCTCATAAAGTGAACTTCCTAAATTTTTCTGATAGTTTACAAGGATGTCTTCCACATGCTAGAAACAAATCCTATGTTGAAGTACACATCTGATTCTAAATACATTGACATTATTTGTTTACCAAGTGATTAAATTCTATATAAAGGAAAATATTATTCCTATCCTCAAATTTTAAATCTTCCTTTATGATGAATTAATGCAAAAGTTTCATATTCGAGGTGAAGAAAGAACCATCCAAGAGACAAATATTCTGCTTGTGAGAAAGATATCTTAGATAATTCCACCATGGAAAGATATATATAATGAGAAAAAAACACAATAAGTGTTATAAATAAAGTTCCAAAGATATACACCAATGAATTAAACAAGAAATTGATGAAAAGATGGCGAATACCCCTAGGGTTTTGTTGATGCTTGAATCTGTTAGGACTGAAAGGAAAACCTCATGAGGATGTAAATTCCCATGCATTTTTATATAGGTGGTACTCCTCTTTAAATTATGATTTTCATGGGACTCGAGGTCTTAGGAATATGAGACTTTGCAAGAGTTCGTCTTGGTAATCAAATAAATATAAAGATTGCAAAAAAGATAAAATGAAAAATGTTTTCTTTTCTTTTTAAATAAATTTCTTGAGAAAGGGATAGGAGCCACACACTTCATACATTTAACACAGATAAGAAAAATTTCCTCACATCCATCATAGTTAAAATAAATATTTTCGATCACATAAAAATAAAAAAAAGATGATCTGCATGCATAAGAGAACTTTAATAGAGTGGACACCTAGGCAGCTCAAATAAAGATAATGATAGACCAATCTCAAATAATTTGTATTCAAAACTCAGGGTTACAAAGTACGTTCAAAATTGATCATGAAATATCTCTCTTGAGATTTATAAAAAAATATATAGTATGTTACACATTCTTTGAAATTTAAAATGTGTTTGTCTTAAAGAATCAGATTGGGGCTCCTGCGGACGATAAAGAAAATATACACAAGAATTAATCTTTTAGAATGAAGATGGTGTGCAGTAAAAGAACAACAAGACTATGATGGTCTCTTGTGTCTTCTCTTGCTTGCTAGTGTCCTTTTATTGTCTTCATTAACAGTTATAGGAACCATATCAACTGTCTCTTTTCCCTCATTGGTCAATTTGTCAATCGCTTTCTTGAACCATTCTTAAATATAACTTTTCATTGGTGCCACGCTAATCTCATGCCATATTTTGATGTTGAAAAGATTGCCCTCCAAGTCTCTCAAATAAATGGAAATACCATGTAATGCTTCCTCAATGTCCTGATTCTTCATGGAGTAGTCCATTAGCCAATTGTTTGTATCACCCTCATCATATTCAAGTATACCATAGAACTTTTCAACTAAAAACCCTTTAAAAATATCAACTTGCTCGTCGAATTGTTTCTTTGTTAGGAACACTGAGTTGAGAATTAGTTTGGGGTCTTGTACTTCGTTAGTAGCTATGGATAGGTCTATTTCCATGAGCCTCTTGAAAAATTGTTCCTTCTTTGATATAGTTTGGTTGAATGCTTGAACAATATTATTCAAATTTTTTATCTTTTATTTTCAAGATGCGTTCAATTTTTTTATCTGATTTGGGGAGGGAAAATCCTCCTCTCTTCTCCTAGTTCTGTCATGTCAGAAACTTTGTTTCCAAAGGGTATTACAACACAAAGGTAAAAACCTTCTTCATTCTTCAGGTTGTCTTGCAAATACTCATGGAATGCATGTGACCTCGAGCCAAAAGAAACAATGATTTTCAAGACCTCCCATGCCTCTGTGATCAATGCCATTATTTTCTTAATATTTCTCTCTACATATCTTATAGCTGATGTAAGTAGGCTTGAAGATCCTTTCAATTTAGTAGTGGTTGTGGTGGGTGTGACTATTGTCAAAGGACTGGCCATAAGTGGAAGAGGCATTAAGGTTTTTTCCAATTCCTTGATCCTTTCTTTCAATTTTATGTTCTCTTCTTCTAAACCACCAAAGGAGTCATATAGAGCTTCCTTGGTTTCTCTATGAATTTTAAAAATATGTGGAGGTCTATTGATCGAGCATCCCAGCAAATAGGTGTCTGTCCAAAACTTGTTGTCTACAACATTAGTTTCGCCTTCCTTCATGCGCCTATTAGCTCGAGAGTTGTGCACAGCAATAGTTGTTCGATTCTCTTGACCATTATCAAAATGGTGAGATGCTTCAAAGGACATGTATCACTCAAAACTGTTGTGAAGAAGAATGACGCCCATTAAGTTTTCTCTCCTTGTGCACTGGCAAGAGCCACGCAGAATCCTCATTTGGCTGCCCCACGCTCTCCAGGATGCTCCGTGTTATTTTCCTCTTCCAACCTTTGTGCCTCTCGCAGCTGGGAATAACATCTTGAGCCTCTTTAGGCTTCCTTTTCAACCATGCCATGTTCCCTCTATGACTCTTTGCAGTTGATGCCTCCACAGTTTTTGTCGCTAGATGTCGTTTTAATTCCCTGTTCTCCTGATACATCTCGACAATAGCCAACTTTTCTTGCTTCAGCTATTGAGATTGAATTTCCTCATTCATTCCCATGGCTCCTTCCCTCCTTTTTCTTCTCCTGCATTCCCAGCTCAAGTCTCCGGTAATCTCTAGCTGGGTGACGTGCCTGAGTAGTCCTTCAGCTGGTGGTCCACCACGTGATCCTTCTGGAATTTGAACTTTCGTGATCTCCTCTCTCTTTCTCAGTCGACCTCTCCTCTGAGGAAGCTGATGTTCGGAGGAGGAGGCTCCTTCCATCTCCCTCTTCTGTGTGAATTTATCTGTTTCAATCGTCCCACATCTCAAAATGATCTCTTTTGTAGGTGAAAAAATGTTTTCCTCTACATCTTTGGGAATAATTTATGTAGGCATGAAAGAATCCCAATCTCTCTAAGGTTCAGACCTTGCAGTTATGTCGCTCCACACGCCCTTTGCTGTACTCTGAGGAGCCTCCAAGGTGCAGCCAATGTATACCATGTGCACAAATTTGAATGAACATATCGGGGAGCAGTTCTGAAACAATTGAACTAGCAAAGCGAAAACTGTGAAAAACAACTTTAACCAGGTTCTACGACTGGAGAGCACGCCGAGCATATGAGATTTATAGGGAATTGGACAAGAAAGGGAAACATTTTGGAAATCAATGAATTTAGGGTGACGAGATGTTTCAAGTCACCCTTTAGGTTGTTCATGGTAAATTCTAGCATGTGGAGTGTAGGTGATACGACTTGTTGTGCATGGATAATATGAACGTTGCAATTCTTCATTCCTTCAGCCCTCATGATGAACTGATAATAACTGTGGAACTTGTCAATGCAACTGTATATTAACCATTTGACTCGTAGGGGTACGTAGAACTGGCTATTAATGGGATTTGACCTTTTGGGAAAAGACATGCTCGTACTACGTATACAGTTTTCGAATCTGACACCCTTTCCCATTTCCAAGGGCCAACTGGACATTTGTTGACTTCAACCTCTTGGTGATAGATACCCGATTTCACATGTTTGGGCACATGGATCGTGACGTGACTCAAAATCGAATCTAAATGGAAAGAACAGTGGTGGCACTAATAGAAAGGAAAGACATATTGTGGCATGGAAAGGAAAGGAATGACATGGCATGGCATGTCAAGGCATGGAATGGAAATACATGACATGAAAAGGAAAGGCAAGGCATGTCATGCCATAGCAAGGAAAGACATAGAAAATCAAGGAAAAGCATAGGATGTCATGGAAAGGCATGGCATGGAAAGGAAATGCAAGGGATGGAAAGGCATGGCATGGAAAGGAAAGGCATGTCATGGAAAGGAATGACATGGCATGACAAGGCATGGCATGGCATGCCAAGGCATGACATGGCATGTCATGTCATGGCAAGTGAATTAAATTAAAGGCAAGGAATGGGAAGGAAAGGCATGGCATGGTCACATGGGCATGGCATGGCATGGAAAGGCAAGGAAAATAAATGCAAGGCAAGGAAAGTAAAGGTAAGGCAAGGCTAGGAAAGAAAGGCAAGGAAAGGCAAGGGAAGGCTAAACATAATTCCCTAACATCAAAAAAGAACCACAAAATACAAGGACACCATAACAACCATAAAATCAAGACAAAATTTCAATCATTCATAAATCTGAAATATTTGTTAAAATTTTCCTTTTACATACATATGGTCATTCAAATAGACCATCGAGATCACTTCTAAAACTAATGGTCTCCAATAACTTATCGTGCTCAGAGTAAGGCAAGAAGTAGTGTACCTTTGATGAGTTCTTACTTTGTATTATTTGTAGTTGGAGGTTTGTACTAGCAACCAAGTTCATAAAATGGTATACAAATCCACTTGGTATATAATCTTGAAATATATAACCACTTTTCTTTCATTTTTTCCATCTTGTGTCAAATACTCTCCTTTAAAACCATCGACCCAATCGGAAATTCAATGCTTTTGGAGTCTATTATTGATCGTATATGGGTCTTATTCCCTCTAAGAAAAGTGTCAATCAATAATCAATGCCCCATTCATTACCTCTTGGGGAAAACACTATGTATATGTTCCCTACAAAATAGGGAGTGCCAACACGTGAGTCCACTAAATGACCAAATGATATAATATTAATGTTATTTATTCAAAATTTAATAGAAGGTTTCACTGAACCTGGCAGTATGAAATTTGAGACATGATCATAATCTGTTGAAATATTTGATTGGTACTCCTCCAAATGGAATAATTCCATAGCTATATGTTGAAAAATTTAGGGTGATACATGATCCCATCTATCAACCCAGGTTGTTGATTCACAATCATCCCATTCATTACTACTACATGGAACACAAAAGCAAGAGTGTTTTCTCTTCCATATTTCAACTATTGCATTGTCTGGTGTTTGAAATGAATGAAATACACAAGTGTCCTGGATTGATTTCCATTCATACCACTATGATCGATGTACATCGACCACCTCCCAAAAATATCTAAGTACATGTCCTTTCATGTGTGATTGGTCTTCACAGGTTCTTGTTCCCTCTCCCATTACTGAAGAACGCCATTCAACAATGGATTTTGCATCTCGAATGAGAGAAGTAGTTGTGAACTTCATTTCTTTCCTACGTAATGCTCTTTTTATGTATTATCCTGCTCCATCATGATCCTCTTTCCCATTCCAAGACTCGAAATAGTTCCAAATGTGTGGTAACTTGAGTTTTTTGTGCAACATACACAACCATTGAAAAACATGATCATTTTTTAACTATCCCGTGCAATCATCTGGACAAATCCAATGTTGATCCATCTATATTTTCTCCTCCTTAAGGTGATTGTAAAACAACTAAAAGAAATGTTGTATGCAGGTTAGTCATGTCACTAATCATCGCTTATGTAGAAGTGATACTCCTTCAATATAACTATGTTTTCTTTGTTACTATCCATCCCATGCATGTATGTGATATGGACCATTATGTTGACTTTATTTGAGTGATAATATTAGATTTGAATCTCATTTTGCGGTTGAAGGGTGTAGTTCTCAACAAAATCAACCAAAATACCAATGGGAAAAGTATCTCTAAATATTCTGAAATGCTCATCCTACCACTGAGTCACATGGAAATGTTGAACATATTGTCATGTTTTTTCGATGAAGTCCTTCATGAAGTCACATACTCATACCTGAGAAGTCACCAATTGTATATTTTCTCTTTCCTGACCTCAATCAATATCATATGAGACATATTTAAAGCCTTGCAATGAAACATCCTTCCTCCCCAATTCATACTCATCGCTTACATGGATGCACTTTCTCTGTAATTTCATTACACCACACCTAGGGCATGTCCCATCTAAGAAAGATTTTTGATAAAATGTACAACCCTCTAGCTTTGTACACAAGATGTTGTGAATAAAGTTTCTAGATGATGACGATGAAAATATAATTATTCATTCCTGCAAAATGGTTTTATGCAATACATGAAAAATATATATGTGTGTCATAATAATAACCATACTCAATGTGATATCTACAACAACATGTGTTATGAATTGTGTTTGTTCAAACATACCAAGGCTTACATTTATGGAAAGATATTTGGACCAAGTTAAGTGCACTATGTATTGTCCTAAATCTCTCATATAATTCTATCTGTATAATGTCAAAAGAGTGTTTAGTATGGGGTTCATGGTCCCTAGATCCCCTTCTCAATTTTAATACATATTTTTGGTTGGAAGAAGGCCTAGTGTTTTCGTTCCAGAAAGCATGTGCTAGTCCCTTAACTTCTAATTAACTTCATGTCAGAACAATGTAGTCTATCAATGAAGGACCAAAAATCTATTTTGCCACATGTGTTGAGCCTATCTCATCTATTAGAATATTTTCTAAGGGTTTTGATATTTCATTTCATGAGATGAGAGGTTTGTTGGAGAAAATTATGTTTTCTTGTGATCTTGCTAACAATTGATTGTGAAAAGACACGTTGAGCTGCATTATGGTCTTTAGAACAAGACTTCTTACCAATTCTTTGAAAAGAATCCACAAGGTTTCTAACAATGTGATGATTTTTTTCTAAACATCTGACTGTTTTAATGTCTGGAATTTTCCTAACAACAATCAAACTTCTATATTTTAACAAAGCCAAAAATAATTGACATTTAGTGGCATCGGATTTTGGTTCAAAATATTATTTAATGATTTTATAACAATCATAACGAATATTACAGTTAGGTAACTTACCTTCAAGTGATGCTAGACCACTTTCATCCATCTAAATACATTTAGTAGTTCTTCACCACAGACTACTCAATCTAGGTAGGGACGATGAACCTCTATTATTTCACTCTTGACCTACCTACTATGGAGCTAACAACGTTTCAGTTTTTCCCCCTTCAATCACCGGTAGATCAATTCTAGGAGGAGAGTGGACATGCCCATGACTTGTTTCTGTAATGTTTGACTGTCCAACAAGAGGTTCCACCACATGAACTTCTTCACCATAATGTTGTGCACCAATTGCCTCTCTAATTTCATCCATTGTATAATCAACTCCAAGAAAATCCTCCATCATCTAGTCATCCACAACAACTTTTCTTGATGAGATTTTGATTGGATTGGTCTCTATTGAACTCTTGCGTTGTACTTTTGGTGATGGAGGAGAAACAACAACGACATATATTCCGCTAAAAATTGGATTTACCTCTTCTAAAATCCTACGTTTTGACATACGTAACTTTTTCTTTTCTCTTTCTTCTTCTACCTTCTCGATGGGTTTCTCTTTCTTTGAGAACTTTATACCTCAATTCCATAGGTTTCCCATGTTTAAAGATAAAAATTGTCTTCCAAGCACCCCACCACAAATTTGTCTTGGTATTACACAAGAAGACACAACTAACAATTCCAATTCCAAGTGGACAAATTTGTCTTGGTATTACAAAAGAAGACACAACTAACAATTCCAATTGGACAAATTTGTCTTGGTGTTACACAAGAAGACACAACTAAGAATTCCAATTCAATTTGGACAAATTTGTCTTGGTATTACACAAGAGGACACAACTAACTATTCTATTTCCAATTGGATAATTTTTTCTTGGTATTAGAGAAGAAGACACAACTAACAATTCCAATTAGACAAATTTGTCTTGGTATTACACAAGAAGAGACAATCAATAATTTCAATTACACTTGGAAAAATTTGTCTTCCAATTCTTCCTGCAATTGTCTTGCAATAGCACAAAATATTCTATGAATTAAACAACAAGACAAAAATAACAAAAACATGTTTGTTCATTTTATTTTTACATGCAGATGTCGGCCTTGTTCAATTTTTTGAGATAGATGAGGTTGAGGAGTGTGTTTGGCACATTAAACATCCCAACAGGAATGCATGCACGTTTCTATAATGTGTGCTCATTCTAGGAACACCTATGCATTCTTTTTGGGAAAGGATGAGCACTCGACCTCAAGGATTTCAAGTCACAAGAATGTGTGTGCACCCTTAATACAATGGATATAGAATTTATTGTAGACCAAATATCTTTATGAATAAATATGTATAGTGGTTTGGGGACAACTAGGACCTAAGGGCTTAGGATTGAAAGTGTTTTGAAGCATAGAGAAATGGTTTGAGAACCAAGATATGGGTGTAAGGGTTGTGGGGATTTTAACTAGAGGTATATGCATAGTGCACTTAAGGATTGAGTGTGGAGGGGATTAAGGCTTGAGTATATGTTATTCCTAGTCTTATATGGAGATAGAGGAGTCTAGGTCATGGTCTAGGTATGGTCATGGTATAGGTCTAGGTAACGGTCTAGCTCTAGCTCTAGGTATATTTCATGGTATACTTCATTGTCATCGTATAGGTATAGGTCATGGTCTAGTTCAAGGTGTAGGTATTTCCATGTCTAGGTTGTTCTATGTCTAGGTATAGGTCTACGTGTTGACATGTATAGGTCGATGTCATTTCTTTCATTGCAATGTAGAGAGGGGGGGTAGAGAGAGAGGAAGAAAGATACTATGATATGGGGATATAGGAAGACAAAGAGAGTGTGTGAGAGTGAGGGAGAGGGAGATGAAAAGGGGGGGTAGAGAGAGAGAGAGAGAGTAAGGGAGGAGAGAGGGAAGGGGGT
>CBVK0102817713.1:0-17408 GCA_900067695.1 Picea abies
CAAGAGTCTTCTCTGATGCAAGTCCAAGCCGATGTTGATGGATGTTGTTGTTGTTGACAGGACAAATCTGGCGAAGAAAAGAAAGATGGGCCCTCCAGGGCCATGCTCGGGTCAATCCTGCTCTCGGTACTCCATGTCTAGGACATTTGGGCCTCGAGACATGATCTCCTAGTTATCCCTAGAAAACAGGGATAACAATTTTGTAGATACTTCTCTCTCAGGATAAGCCCTTTTCCTTGGTGAACCTCTTCTTCCCTTCCTAGTGCGGGCTGCAAGGGCCTGGTTCTCATCACTGTTACTCTTCACCATACCATCCATATCCTCCCTAGACACCAACCTAGTCTCCTCATGAATACAATCAGTCCATATCCTATCAAATCCTGGCAACATCTCTCATGCACAGATCCCCTACACAAAAGGTTCCCAAGACCTAGGAAGACCTCTCAACACAACATTCACCAACTCAACATCCAATAACACATGTCCATCCTGGAACAACACTCATTCACCAACTCAACATCCAATAACACATGTCCATCCTGGAACAACACTACATAGCCCTACTCAATCGTCGAGGCTGAGAACACACTCTTAGCACCCATAGCACATTTTCCACTAACAACACATCCTCTGACTCCATCTGGAATACCATTGCTCCAGATCCCTGTACTACATGCTTAGTCCTCATACCAAGCTCCTCGTACATACCTGAGTTAGACACAGTGAAGCTCTCGAACAGATCATGTTCCCTTGTCATGTGCCAGTGGTTCCCACTAAATAAGAACCAGGGAATCCTCCAACGAAAGCATCCTACTTACCCAAGTCATGACCATCCAATGAACTTCTGTGAAGTCCATCATCTAAGTCACAAACTTCTCCATGCATACACACACTACAACTGAACTTGTGTCCTCTCTCTGAACAGTCCCAAGTTGCAGATGGACACTCGATCTAGTCTACTCTAGACCTCCACAACTCATCTATATATGTGTCCTCTCTCTGAACAGTCCCAAGTTGCAGATGGACACTCGATCTAGTCTACTCTAGACCTCCACAACTCATCTCTATAAGTGTCCTCATCCTCCTCGGTCAAATGCCTCATACATTGTCATACCTCGAAAATGTGCAACTCTTCGGCCCGATGAAGACTCTATCTCATCAACCTGCCAAACATCTGAAGTTATCTCGTCTGTGCCAAAGCACCTGAGTTGCACTCATCGCAACTCACCATGACAAGTCACTGGAATTCCATCCATGAGGTTGGCAATCTGCCACACAACATATTGTTGTGATATAGGCTCTCTACCAATCCACCAGAACTCCCAACTTGCCACACCACTGAGTTGTAATAGTCCACAACTCCTTGTCTGACAGTCTGTTCCATGTCTCAAACCAAAGACCATCTAGCCTATTGCCACCTGCAACCATCACTGTAACTCCCTCTTAGAGCTAACTCCTCAACACTGCTACAACTCTCTCTGAGAGTTGTCACCTGTGACCTGCCCGGAACAAGAACAAGAACAACATTACTCCAGTGTTGTAACCCAAAAATGTGTCTCAATATGATCCCCTTCTCTTCACATCCTAAGCTTTGATACCAGGTCAATTTTCACATGCAACTCTATGTGACTAATTTTCAGATCCGAAAATTGCTTCCTAGTGGTCTAACAGTAAAACCCTGGTTGTTATCACTAAACAATTTTACACTAAATTATTGACTAAAAATATATGCAGTGAAAACAACAAGATCAGAGATGAATCATCAACACATATATGAGACACAAATTTTTGTTCTATAAACTTGTTAATTTCAAAAATTTTGAGAGAAAAACCAACCCTCCCAACCAATACAAATCCACCAAAAATTTGAGGACAACCTTGTCCTCCAATAACCATACAAATCAGAAAACCAAACCTCAACAAATCCTTGGAAATTTCCTCTTCCCACAAATCTATTACGAACCACCTGTATGGTCTGTTGACGTCACATGTCGTACAGACCTGCTCCTGCCTAGAAAAGGTTTTTACATGATTCACCTTACTGCAACCCGTGTACATACGTGATTGTGCCCGTTGCAACCTGCATATACGTGATTCACCTTCCTGCAACCTGCGTACATACACGACTGTGCCCACTGCAACCCACGTACAAGTACAAAAAACTTGTACGGACACCTCCTTAAGATTCGCTCTCTACGATTTCCTCTCTCTTGGGCCATATTTGCCACTATTGTAGAATTTCCCTTTATTGAAATCACCAAGCTCCTTGGAACAAGTGCAAACTCACTTATGCCAACTCCACCATGTATCCATGGCCCGGAGGTAGATTGCAGCTGCAATAAAAGAAAAGAAAATGATGCTAAAATGATAGTGAACACAGCAAATAAGGACCACCAAAAGTCAGTCCAACTTGAGCTCTACTCATTCAATGCTCGCCCCGATCCCAAAAAAGGTAATGCTAAAGCTTGGAAACCCACAAAGGGGGACCCTCAAAGAAAATTATAAATGAAATCAGGGATTGGAAAGATGGCTAATGAAGGGGTTTAGAAAAAGGTGGCACGCAAATATTGGGTAACTCGAGAACAAGCCCACCCTCAACAAAAGCACTCATAGAGATGGATACCATAAGCCATGAAGGAAGCCCTAAACCATAACACCTTCTCACTTACTCTTGATGGGTTTTTACTTTCCCTTGTCACTCTCAAGACCTATCCCTCTACCTGGGTTATTTGTTTCTTGTCTAGGTGGCACACCTAATAGGGATTGATGAAGGCCCTCCCATACTTAAACTTGGTAACCCTCACAAGGTGTTGGGCTTGGGTGATACTTGAAGGGGATACTGGGGTGAAATATTTACATGGCTTGTATGCTAGGAATCAACTTACTTTGCATGATTTAAGGACTAATGTGTCTTATGAACATTGGTTTACTTTGTCTTATATTCTACTTTGTTTTGAATGGCCCTGAAATAGTTTTGTAAGGGACATATTGTGTTGTGTCTTGGATGTTGTGCCTTGTTGCAGGACTTTGGCACATGTGATGGAGAGAAGTGAGTCACGTAGTGACTCAACATCCTTGGATAGTGTCTCTCGCATCCTTGGAACCTTGGATAGTAGACATATGGGATTGGTTTTGAGTAGGCCTATCATTATGCTACATAAATGGGCTAAAATCCCACAGGCTGGGATGAGCACTCTGCAGCTATTGTGCATAGAGGATGGAGGAAGTTTCCTTTGGAGACACCTTGGAATCACCTAGGGATGATATTTCACTCCTATTGCACTTGGACATGGACTTTGGAGGCCTATGACATCATCATTTATTCCTTGACATCACCATTTGGGATAGGGTTTGATTGATGGTATGGCTCTGGATCACTTGCATTGCATGGGGGAAAGGAAATACCTCATATCACACTCATTCACCCTTAGAGCATGCCACATGTTCTTTGGAGGCACAAAGATTCACCTTAAGAGCATTATGTCACCCCCTTTGAGCTTTATATCAAACACTTTCAGCTTGGTGTCACCTTTTTTAAGGTTTTATTTGATGTGTTTTTCATTTTGGCATTATGTAGAGGAAAATTCATGGGTCGGACCTCTTTCTATTTTGTTGTTGAAAATTTTATGTTGAAAAATCTATTAGGGTTGTCTCATATAAATAGACAAACCCTAATTTCATTTTTCAATCATGAAAACTCTCACTTGAGAGACATACTTCTGAATTTTTCTCCTTCTTAGGGTTACTAACTCTTTCTCTCTCATGTGCTATCTTTGGAAGGTCAAGTTGTGGATGCCCTTTGCTTATTTTTGGATCTAATTTATACAATTAGGGTTTTATCTCATGGTATCTTCGTGAAGTAAGTGAAATTTCTGCAATTTTATCTTCATGGTAATTTTACTTTTTCATGCTAGACGTATTGCTTGGTGAAACCCTAAGAGAAAAGCATAAGTGCTTCCTCCTCTCACAAGATTAATTTTGTCCAAAATTTGTCAAGATATCCTTTCTAGGGTTAGACTCCTAAATCCATAAACTTCTTGATTTTGACCTAGTTGAAGCTACAAGAAGGGAGAAAAGTTTTATAGGGCCCAAAATTTCTTGCACCCAAGAAATCCTTCTCCTCAAGATTCAACCTCGTAGGCCCTAATGTGATAGCACCTTAGAGATCGAGTCCTACCTCTTGGTTACAACTAGATCAAGCTCCAATTTTAGTTTCATTTGTTGTTGCAAAGACTTCATACCCTAAGGCATGGGTTACATATCTCTCTTGTGGTGATATTGATCAACAAACACTGTCTTTCAATTCTCTTAATCTCTCTACTCACTTTAATAACACTTATTTTGACTATCTTTCTATAAGACTTGTTGTTTTTGCAAAACAATTCTATAGCCACCTGATAACTCATTAATTTGTTGCATACACTCATATATTGGTGGTCTAACTCGCTCATAAAATTGCATATAATAATTGGATAATGTTCTAGTGGATTTGTGTTAAGTTTTCCTTATCAATTGTTGTATTTCTGATAAATATTTTTTGTTGTTGTTATAATTTATTTACTTTTGTTTTACTATTGTTCATTGCTACAAATTCATAATAGCCATAGAAACTTTTTATGTCTATTGTCTTTAAGAGGAATTTCTTGCTTGTTTGAACTTGGAAATAATCATATGCATACTATAAAGTGTTTTTGTTCCATCCAGGTACTCAAATAACCTTATACTTCGTAGCTCTCCTTGACATAGACCTTTTACTCGGTGATCAATAGAGGGGATGCTAGGCTTGGTTATTATACTTTCTACATTGA
Source organism: Picea abies (assembly GCA_900067695.1). Taxonomy (NCBI): domain Eukaryota; kingdom Viridiplantae; phylum Streptophyta; class Pinopsida; order Pinales; family Pinaceae; genus Picea; species Picea abies. Next base: position 4,809 of record CBVK0102817713.1, read on the forward strand.
TCCCTTGAGGTCACCAGGAAATCCTCCCTTGTCGTGGACCTCTTCCATCACTAAAACATGGGAATTTCTTACTAAGGTTGTAGGATCTTATGTAGTTATGCAATATTTTAGGACCTCTAGTGAGGATTTTCACAAGTACAAATCATATTAAAACATGAGTCATATCCAACTTTGGGCGTGTAGTTTCATGTAGCCAAATCTAACAATTTGTCCCTTTGGTTTTACAAGGCCATTTTTAGCCTTTCAGCACATCAGGTAGGTTTATTTTTGAAAATGCCAATATAATTTTATAGACAGGTGTGAAATCCCAAATTACACCTTCTACAAGTTGAGCCAATCAATTTGGGTCAAACTTGAGACTATGATGTGTATTTTACTCCAAGGCAATTTTACCTTAAAATTACATGAAATCCCAAATATAGGTGCATAAAGAAACCTCAAGAATTCTTCAATTTCAATTTAAATGATATCAATAAATTCATATTAAAACTTATAAAACATTTTTTGGAGCTACAGGTAAACTTGGGCATACATTTTAATTTGGTCACTTAGTATAATTTTGACCTTCTAACTTACAAGGAAAACTTTGGCTATTTTGCACAACAACCCTTTTTAAACTTGCAATTAAAAAATTAACAACATCAAAAGGTCTAATATTATAAACCACGCCCTCATAAACTTGCATAAATCAAATATAAGGTATAATACAACCTTGGATTAATTTTTACAAATGGGTCGTGCGTTTCTATGGTTTTACTTGGTATCTCTCACCTATTTTTGCATAGAAGAGTCTTTTATGACTACAAATAAAAAAATGAGTATATAGTCATATGTAAAATGACTTAACAAATCATTTACAATTTGAACCACTCAAATTGAATGAGTTTTGAGACCTAGGCATGCATTTTATCATAGTGTGGCATGCATTTCGCACGAAGGAAAAATTTACTCCAATGAAAATTTTTCCCTCTTTCTCCTACAAGACAATTTTTGGTATTTTTGTAGAGCAAAGGGTTTTAAGCTTCCAATTGCACAAACAAAGGTACAAAGGAATATACAACTTTTCTACAACCATGTAACTAGTAATATTTCCTGTAATATTGGTCTCTTCATTCCATAAGATAAATTTTGTTCTTTTTGAATAGAAAATGTTTTTATTTCTCTAAATGGACAAACAAAGGTATATATGTAGAATGTAAAAAGATAAATTACACACTCTCCAACTTGAATCAATCAATTTAGAGGTGAACAAACTCTATATTCTCTCCGATTTATTCTCTTTAAAGTATTTTCTTATATTGATTAATTATGTGTTGTTCAGTTTTATTCCATTTGATATGTATCATTGGTTGGTTAGAAGTCAATGACCTTGATTTCCCTCATAACCCACCATCATCTGATTCTTCGAAATTTCATGCATCTTCGTGCATAGAAATCATCCTTTTTGGAGGGTAAATTCATTCCCAATTGTACAATCATGTTAACAATATTGTAATCATCAATTTACATATCAAATACTAAATTATGGAGGCTTAACTAACTTTGGGCATGTAGTTTCATCTAGCCAACTTTAACAATTTGGCCATTCAGTTTTACAATGAAATGTTTAGCCTTTATGCACATCAGGTAGGTTTCTATCTAGAAATGTCAATATAAGGTTATAGACAAGTGTGAAATCAAAAATAGCACCTAATGCATGTTGAACCACTCAATTTGGGTCAAAATTGAGACTAGGGCATGCATTTTTCTATGAGGTAGTTTTTCCTTCAAATCTATATGAAATCCAAAATCTACGTGCATAAAGCAATCTCACCAATTCTTCAATTTCACTTTAAACGACATAGGTAAATTTACAATATATCTAAATCAATATTACAACTTATAAAACAACTTTTGGAGTGATAGGTAATCTTGGGTGATGCAAACCCCCCTTCTCCCCTTTGGGACTGCGCGACCTCCCGGTCAAGGATCTTCACAAAGCTGAGTCGAATTGGCTCTTCGGGCCCCTGTTGGAACCCAAAATTATTTTACACATGCCTTTTTTTTCTACTAGGCACAGGTCCTATGAGACCCGCGGGCGCCTGTTAAGCCCCTGCTCCCTTTTTGGAATTTAAATATCAAGCGCTAGCTGTCTGGGCTAGGCCCCTCTTCATTGATGTGACCTCGAGCTATGACCCGAGCCTAAACCTCCCTAATCACTTCAACCTTCGGGCTTCAACGTTTCTCGATCCACTCTCCATGTGCCCTCAACCATCTGACGGTTGATGGAATTTTCACTTTTGGGCGTTTGACAGTTTCAACTGCAACTGTCGTCAATTCCTCTGAACCTCAAACTAGTGAACGCAACTGGCACTAGAATCGACACTTCTTGCCTATCCAATAACCAACCACTGTGATCAAATTTGGACTTCAGACCTCGAGAGTCCTCACTCCTCCTACCTTTTTTCCTCCTGAACAATGAATCAGTGAAGCATTGATATAACACACCATGTGTCCTTTCCCAATGGATGACTAGGATTGCTTTGGCTCCCGGTGCTTCGGATATTCTCCACCCAAAATTACCTCAATCCTTCTTGAGTGTTATTTCTTCGGATCTCCAAATCCATTTCCACATGTCCCTTGGCGATCTATGACCAGGATCTATTTCGACTCTCGGCTCTTCGGAAGTTCCTCAACCTCATTCAACTACTTCCTCCAAGAGCATTAAACCTTCGAAATTTCAGATCTCTTGCCATGTGTCCTTCACATCAGATAGTTTCGATCTTCTCCACTACTTCGGGATTTGGGAGTTTTTGAATCTCGACACTTCAAATCCTCTAAAGTGGATCTTTCTCGAAGTTGACAATATGTTACCACGTAACTCCTCCCGATCAATGCTCATGATCTCTTTGCTACTTCGGGCTTCAGGAGTTCAAGACTTTGGTGATTCCATTCTCTTGTGCACAAAAAAAGGTTTAAAGCTTGTGCACTTTACTTAGATCCAATGGTTGTTGGTCCTTCGTGCCCAGATTCGATGGCTAGGATATGCTATCCTCCTATGCATGCTCCTAATGGTGTCTGGACATGGGATTCAACGACCCATATCTCTCCCTTGCATCTGATACAACAGTTGTTGTAATTCCTCCTCCTATGCTCTCTTCTTTCTCCCGAATTGGGAAAAATTACAAGTGTTCAAAGGTTTCATCCTCTAAACCTTCTCCTGCGAACCCAACTAATTGGGTCTCATTCGTGCTTTTCCTCTTGAGATTTGGGAATTAAAGCAAGTTAGTCTCTAGTGCACACCTTGTGCTATCTCTTCTGAGATTTGAACTTGCCTAGTCTCCTAAGGGTCTCAGCCCTTATGCTTCCTTAGAAGGTTTCTGGTGCCCTCTTGGCAACTCAATGCTCTTCCTCTTGAGCTTGTGAAGAGAAATAATTTTACCTCTAGCGCACTCCTTGTTCTTGACTGGGCCTTCAAATGGATTCAAACTTTCAGCACTTTGTCTAAGTGTTGTCTTGGTGCACTCCTTGCACATGTCTTCCTCCTGAATCCTGGCCTCTTTCAGATTCAATAATGCACTCCTTGCGCTCGCTCAATGCACACTTTTAGAGCTCCTCCCTACAATATAAGAAGTTTATTGTCTCCTTTCTCTCACTTACGCTCGCTCAATGCACTCCTTTCAAATATTTTCCCCAAGGGTGTTCAGTAACCCTGGTTCCTTCAACTTCTCCAACACTTCAGAATGTGTTGGTCCTATGCACTCTTTGCACTTGCTCAAATCACTCCTTGCTGAGCTTAAAGAGTGTTCAATAAAGTTGTGGGTATATTCTCCTTGACACTTCTCTTCTCTCTGAACTCGAAATAGATTTCACTTATGCACACTTGCACCTCCTCAATGCCCTCCTAGCATAGTTCTACAGAGTGTTCAACAACTCTTTCTTTTGTGCCTTCTCTTCATAATTTCTCCTCCAAGGTGTTCAATAATATTGAGTTTTCTATTGATTCTGAGAATGTTTTGGTGTGCCCTCCTAGCATGTTCTCCCCTAAACTCGAAGAAAAATTTAGATACACACTTCTTGCATTGGCTCATAGCGGTTTCAAGACTCTGTCGTGCACTCCTTGCAATTATCCTAAAGAACCCATAACGATTCAACAAACAAATAGATAGAGAAGTCTATCTTCCTACTATAGATGAAATATATCATACACATCTACAACATATATACACATAAACACACATTGAGAACATTCATAAGTATTCACCACACAAGAATTGATAAATAGTGAAATTTGTTCTTTTGTATTAATACTAGAATGCTTGATTACAAATGTGTGAGCTCATATTTCAACTAAGTCCTAACTCTTCTCTCCTTGGCTTACAATGATTTTTCATCAACTTTCAACAACTCTTAACAACTTTCAACAACCCCTACTGGGCATACGTTACAATGATTTATACAATAGGGGCTCATTGAGATTTTCCTCCAAGCTACACTAGTGGTCTCTAATCACCATCAAAACACCTATCTATTGAGGCTTATTAAATTGAATGATCATGACATCTCAGATCCAAGGAAAATCTCAAGATCTGTCCAACTCAAGCCTATTAAAGGAAATTCTATCTACATCATGTACAAAGGCAATAAATCGTCTCTACCGAGCCTTACAACATTTAATTTCACTTAATTACATTGAATTTTTAAAATGAGAGGGTTGGCACCTCTCCCCTTCTTGAATTTGCACTAATGTGTTGAATAGTTGGCGCTTTGCTGAGGTGGAGCGATGCTCCTACATCAGAAACCATTTGTTGGCACTATTATGTGAAGAGATTGTAAGATGCAGTGCTCAGATCACCTAAGACCAACAAAACCCACCAAACATCGGCTCTTTCGGCATCACCTTATTGCAAAGATGAAGTCTCACCTGAGGTATCTATGTGGACTGCAAGAACCAAGCTTCTACAGTAGTAAGGGGATGGGAGGTAAACATTCGGTTCATTGTTCCTTATTATTTTGTGTGCTTAACTCTGTTTTGTTTTGTTCTTAACTTACTCATGGTTCAGATTCCTATACTTATCATATTCCAGCTTACTCTATAGATTCATTACTATCACCCTCATAAATCATTGCACCACACTTAACTATCATATGAAGCTATTCTACGATGCATGCAAATATTATTCATAAGAAAACACAGAAGCATAGTCAACACATGATTCCATAACATATATTTATCATTCCTTTATTCATCCTTCTCGACCTTCGACTATTACATCAATAAATCTAGACTCAATATCAATCAAATAGTAACATAACCTAATATGTCATAATCAAACTTCATTAGAATAATCCCTAGTCGAACCAACTGACTGAACCCAAAACAACGATAACAACTCAGAGAACCCCTATTCTCCCAACCCATTAAATATTTATATCAAAATCTAGGGATAAAAACTCTAATCTATTCATTCAAAAAATATCCCATTACAATTCATGGCTAGCATAGTTAACTCGTTGTTCGATGCATTTCTTCTACTTTTCATCCTCAATGTTGCTTTTCTGTTGTTCTTATATTTATGGAATGTCAGGTTGTCATTCTCTTGTTATGCTTTATTTCCTTTCTTTACTCTTATGTCTTTATTCTCCGTGCTGCGCATTGTCTTCCTTTAATGCACTTTCCTCCTTATGTGCACTTTCCTACTAGATTTGCCCCAACTTTGCGCTGTCTAGATTTCCTTCTTTCTCTATGCACATTTCATCTACTTAGGATTTTTCCTCAAAATGTTATCCAACATGCACAAACTGTTTTCAAGACTACCTTTCCAACACTACTAGTATCACGACATGCCCCACTCTCCACTCTTTGATGTGGACTAATATTATCTTCCAAATATTGTACATCCTTAGTAACCAATATTTCTTAAGCATCTATAACTTTCTAAATAAAATACTAATATTACTTTTCTTCAACATTAAAAAATTATTCAAATTAACAATTTAACAAGTCTCCAAGAAGTTGAAGACTCTACAACCCAATGGAGTTTATATCCAAAGAAAAAGACTCTTTAAGAAATGTTAGTAGGAATAATTTGAGCACAAATGAATCAACCCATGCTCAACAACATTACCAACAAAACAAAACAATAAAATGTTCTTAATCATTTTAACCAGACACACTAATGAAAAGGATGATTTTGAACAACTAGTTGAATGAGTTACTCATCAATGACTAACGTTTCACATATCCATAAATGACCATCAACCAACTTATCATGTTTGGATAACCTAAATTTTACATTTAACTCTAGGGATGGAGGTTATCACCTTAATTGTTCATTATATTTGTCATTGAAAAATAAGATAATACTTTCCTTTTAAAACCTAAGGGCCAAGGACTAGGGAACCTTGGCCATGGTCTTACCATCCTATTTCAAAATAAGAGTCCTCTAAATACAATGTTTATTAAAGGATAACCCAATTCTGAATGAGCGATATCATCAAGGAGAGATTAATAGTCTCACATTCCTTCCATATTCTTTTGTCCATAAAGGAACTTTCATCTTGACCATAATAGGCATAGTTATAAGATTTAGAGTGAAAGACCTTGCCAATGTTTTTTTTCCATGGCGGGAAGTCAAGAGCATTAAAATTCCTCAAGAGTACCTTCTAATCCTAGTCATTTTTTATCCATGGCCTTAATAATTCATTGACACATAAGTCTTGGGCCTATGTGTGGACCTTCAAGGTACCCAAGCCCCTACAATCCTTCAAGGTGCAATACTAGTCCTAGTTTACTATGGAAGCCTTTGGCATGAGATTTGTTGGCCAATATAAATTTTTTAGAGCCCTTTTGATGCTTTGATGTGATTTCATTAATGGATATAAAATGGTATAAAGAAGCATATAACTGATTTTCAACAATGTCACATCATAATTACCTAGGTCTGAGGAGCCGCAATGGAACAAGTTTCAACAACCGGTGCATCAAGTCGAGGTGAAGAGGTGCCTCATCACCGCATGAAGGGAGGTGTGTCATATCACAAGATTTATACATGCAAAAAAAATAAAATATAGTTACAAATACTTTAAATATATGTTTACTAGATATTTTGTCAAAGGAAAAATTAAGTACATAAGCAATGAAAATATAAAAAATACTTCATACTAAACTCCTCCAAGAAATTGTCTTGAATAGGATCCTTTGTCAATCAATGACAAGTATGCCTACAATGAGATCATTAATAGGAAACAACTACTCTAGAACTAGAATGGGCAACCTGACCTGAAGACCTTACACCTGGTGATCTAACATCATCAAATGATGGCTCTCGATGAGAAGATGCCACAAACACATTGTGATGAACCCGATTTCATGTCAAGGACAATATTATAGTACTAGCAGTTTGAATCTTATCTCCAAGTTGAGTTATCTTCAGGGGGAATTGGGAAATCACCTAGAAGAGAGAAACCCTCTCAATGGGTTATGGTTAGAAATTGGTCGATCCTAAAGAGAGCCAAGACCAACTCCTTAGATTTCTCCAATGTCAAAATAATTGACATGGAGACCCAAAATGAACTCAACCCATAATTTCTAAAGAAAATATAAAGGAAATTCCCTATTATTGTAGGGAGGTTTTTCAAATACCATACAACATCAATCCATCCAATAGTATCTCAATGACATGAATATGCACCATCCCATGCAAAGATGCCTCTTTCTTGAATGAGGTGGTTGGTTGATTCTAGGGTCAATGAACATTGAACAACTTAAAAAATACTCTCTTTGCTTATATTCAATTTTGACCTCTTCCTTACTAGTGCCAATTGAGTAGTATTATCTTATCCTAGCTATACATTTGGATTTATCAGATAATTGTCTAGAGGCATCACCAATGGAAGCGATGATGGTGTCAAGTGAAGTGGCCAATGAAATACAAGATGTCTCTCTTGTGTTCCTAAGATCCCCAATTATGTTTTTGAGTTCATTTAAATCTCAGACATTGATTAATTTCATAGTATGGGTCTTATGGGGAGTTAGGGTATAGGTATTCATCAAGATTTGTATCCATGGTGATGGAATAACAGTTGCAATTAAATCATAATTTTTTTTTCTTAAAAGGTATGTAAATTTCTAAAATCTGAAAATTATAAAAATGACATTTAAAATAAAATATACCTATTAATGAGAGCTTCTCTCAACAAAATGTTGAGTGCCAATGAAGCCAGTGTCTAGGCCTTTCTTTTCCTCATCAATTTTGGCTTAGATGATGAATCACACTCGCATTGGTGGAGGAAAAATCACCATAGTTGGTGAGAAATTAATAGAAAATGACTTACGTTTTTTTTTTATGTTTTTACATATACGAATACCCATGTGTTCTTGTTGCATGCACGCTAAGAAATGCACACATGTTTTTTTTAAATAAATGTGGACTCTTATCATCCACAATGGACTAGCATGCATGGAGCTTTAGCGAGGGCCGAGTCTATTTAAATAGGAATTCATGTGTGTTCCTAGAGAACGCATGTGTTCCTAAAAGGATTAAAAAAAGCCACATTCTTCTTGCAATGAGAAAGGGAACCATCTTCATGTGCCCACCCTACACACCTCGTCTAGACTGGGTTGTACATTGATAGATCCCATGTTAACATGGATGAAATCCGGTTTATATGTATTACGCTCAAACATTACACATCTCATCTAAACTAGGTGATACATTACACATCTCATCTAACTCATCTAAACTAGGTGATACATTACACATCTCATCTAAACTAGGTGATAGAATGCACTTGGCTTCTCTAGATGCAATTATATCTTTGCAGATCGATCTCAAAATTTATTAAGGACAAAAAAGATTAAGAAATAAATCTGAGATGCCAACTTTTGATTACTTAAATATACATAGTTAAAATGAATCTACCCTAATTTTTATATATATCTTAATTAATGTTTAGCATTTTTTTATATTTTCTTCTCTACACTAATAGTTTCAAATTTTCTTATATTTTCATTTATAAACATTACATATTAAACATACTAGATTGAAAAATACTCCTCCTCCTTAGATAAAATGTGAAATTGTGTCGACAAGGCTAGTTGTATGTCACAACCATGAGACAACACGCTCCTTGATACATTGTTCACTTATTAAGAACTTACCCTTGCACATGGACCTTTAGTTAGCTAAGAAATGAGCATTCACACATCTAGAAAGGCTCTAGCACAAGTTGTCATGAGAGATCAACAAGGTAAAACGAGTTTTTAATGTTGACTCAATTTGACCCTAGGGAATATTTATTCTCTAAGCTAGTCTCACATGAGCTTCTCTTTTGGGAATATAGGAAGTTAGTAAAATATAGCTCTTATGTTACTGAACAATTGAACTCTCACCATAATGCATGTTCCGATTAGTATAAATTATCAGTATACTTATACTAGTTAAGGTAATGTCAAGGTGATTGTATTCCTATTATGAAATGAAGTAAGATTTTCCCATTTGTAAAATGAGGTTGTAAAATACTCTTCTATTTGTAAAAAGAAGTTGTAAAATTGTAATATACTTGACCACCTAGTGCCTTGCTAGGATGACATGCCACTCAAGAATGTCACAATGTCCCTCTAAATTCACCATAACAACCACATCTCTAATACCAGTAATAACATTCTCTACATATTGTACAAATAATATTTTGTTCTATATGATATACAACATGTATTCCTAACTATAACAAATGAATGCATAATTCCCATAATTCACACAAGCATATTAACGTACATAGAAATACACTTAAATTGTAACAAGCATGTAAACAATAAAACAAACACAATGATCTATATACTTATGTTTCAAAATTCCACCAACTGCCTGAAAACCTCAGATGCTCCACCCAACCATCGACCTTGATGCCAAACAATAAAACAAACACAATGATCTATATACTTATGTTTCAAAATTCCACCAACTGCCTGAAAACCTCAGATGCTCCACCCAACCATCGACCTTGATGCCCCAACACTCTCAACAACAAGTCACCCTTGAGTTGGGACTATGACTCCACCAAGAAAAATTCCACATAAGCTAACTAAGGTATATCAGTCTGTATGGAAAGTGCACTATGTCAAGGTACCCAACTCCTGTAGCAATTCTGACCAATAGAATCTCATTCCCCTTAGCTTGCACAACCCAAGGAAGTGTACCTGTTCTATATTTTGTTGTTCCTTGGGCTATCCCACTTCCTTCCCAAGGCTCCAGGATTAGTCAAACATGAATTCTTTGATTTTTGGCTCTAGTACCTCCAATTGCACTCACGAAGTCTCTAGGAAAGGGCTCTAGCCTTCCCCAAGACAGCGAAAGGAGAATTATCCACCCAAATCCACCTAGAATTCATAAAGTTCACAAGTTCATGGGGTCTTAATGCCCCCGTAGCTCACACCCCAACATAAACTTCACAACAATAAACTCCCCTCGGCAAGCATGAACAGAGAAAAAACAAAAAGGAATTGGTACAATTTCCATAGAGGGAGAAAATTAAATATGCATGGCCTAACTTGCCACTTAGATCTAATGGAGTTCCTCTCCCCACCTTTGGGAAATTTGTCCCCCTTACTTTTGGAACATAGGATATGTCATCACGTTATGAATTGGGCTAGAATATTTTATCATTTCTTTGGAGCTCCCTTCTAGGCCTCTTAGCACCCTCATATTTCTCTCTTATGGAGTCCTAGCCATCGATGTTCAGTTTGTCCTAGTCCTATAGCCTTGAATCGTGATGTGATTAATTAGTGCATATGTACAATTTTGCATTACTAAGTTTTCTCACCTTTCCTCTTTACAAGGTTCTCCATCATATGATTCACCAACCTAAAAGATCATATGTACACATGAACTCAACAACTTGCGGAACAACTTGGAGTGTTACAAACATATTGTTGTTGGGTTTTTTACCATTTCCATTCCTATTCTCATTCTCTTCTTTGGCTTCATTTGTTGAGTTGCAAAGAAGTATAGGTGGCTTAAGGGCATGATCCAAAACTAAACGAACGCGAGGACAAAGGTGATTTTTGTAGGTTATTTGGTTCCACTTGCTTCCTTCTATGCCTTCATTACCTTCCCGCAATTTGTTCTTTGTCGCAATGTGTTGATACGAACTTTGTACAACCGCGCTTTCGTGCATGTTTGATGTTTCCTCTATGATTTCTCTGTGACGTTACTACTAGAGAAGGGTTGTTCCCAGGTCTAATCAGTTCCCCCTACCGCCTATGTATCTATATCTATAGATAGAGATCACATGGGTTGGTTGGTGATTATAGGGACTCGGCAAAGTGTAGTTAAATCACACATTTCCCTGTTTAAATGTTCAAACAAAGTGCTGGATGTTGCTAGTAGACAAGAGTTGTTCCCAAGTCTAATCAATTCCCCCTACCGCCCATGTATATACAGGAGTTGTTCCCAGGTCTAATTAATTCCCCCTGCCGCCCATGTATCCATATCTATAGATAGAGATCACATGCGTTGGTTGGTGATTATAGGCACTCGTCAAAGAAAGTATAGTTATATCATCCATTGCCCTGTTAGATGCCAACAAAGTTCTGGAAATGGCTGAAAGACGATATGAATTCCGACTCTACAAATTTGCAGCTCTGTTAATCCTCAAGGCTGAATCGATACGAGGGGAACAAGTCTTTCGAAAAATTTAAATCCATTGTTTGTTGGGATTTGTTTTATTTCTTTATTTGTTGTTTCTATTTGATCTTCGCAGTTTTTGAATGGTGGTGGGACACAATTCCCATTTTTTTTTTATGTATATAGTTTAAATAGATTTAATGATTAAGAACATGTATTTCCTATTAAAAAACATGTATTTCCTACTAAAATATTTCAAATTCAAAACATATGTTTATTATTATTATATTAAATGCTCCAGGTTACATGATCTTTATGATCTTTATTCACAAATGCGACCACCATGATTAAGCTATTTCATAGTTAAAATTGAATAGGAAAATAATTGGAAAATATATATCTTATCAATACTCAAATATATTACACTTGATCAATTCAGAACCTCACTATTAAATTATCTACTAATTCAGTGAATGGTCTTCAAAAAGGTTGTTAGTCTGGGCATGGCTGATCAATTCAGAACCTCACTATTAAATTATGTATTAATTCTGTGAATGGTCTTCAAAAAGGTTGTTAGTCTGGGTACAACTATTTTTAAAAGAAACTCACTTGAAAATAAAGAGTCAAGTTGCTTAATCATATTTGCAGCTGTTAACCTCACTTGCTTCACACCTTGTCCAGAACTAAGATTGATTGATTAAAGAAAAAATTATTACTATTTTACCAAATTATATAAATTATAGTTTTACAGATTTATTAACCATACAAAATAAACTAAAAACCTTCATATCTGAATAGTTCAATGACAAAAAAAAATCAAACAGTCTGTAAATCGTCAATCAATATTTTTTTTTAAGTTCTAATTACATCTGAATCTCCATATTCATTATTTAAAAGAAAGGTCTTCTAAACCAGACACATGTCAGAAGGAAAATATCTGGAAAGTGGAAATGGTGGGCCTCTGGACCGTGGAAATGGCTTGCACCAGTGCTCG
>CBVK0102817748.1:0-11264 GCA_900067695.1 Picea abies
ATATATTAAATGTATCGTGGCAGATTGAATTGTGGTCTTCATAAAAACGTTTCAGACAACAATAATCATTTATTTACATTGTCTATGTATCCTAACAATATCAAGATCTACATCATATGGGAAATCTTTATACAAAATCCCAAACATATCGTAACCATCATGGTATATAACCAATAGTTGATTCTTTATTTCATCAAATTTTCCCAAAATTATTGTCGTTCATCATATTTTTATATCTCTAGTGGCGCCAATATGATCATAAACATGGTCAAAATGTTTTCAAGAATTTATAAATAGACATTAGGGTCTCTTTTTTTGTCATTATTTCTCCTTGAGGTATTCTTGACCCTGCATGGACTCTAATAACAAATGCAATAGAGTCTAGAAGAAATAGAAAGGCTAAGACTAGAAAACAATTACATCTTCCAGTATCAATTTTTTGAGCATTGACCATGGATAACACCAATCATGAAACTCAATATCAACAACTATAAAACTCAATATTTCACCATAATGGAATCATAGTCATAAGTATAGTTTGTTAGTACTTATTCCTTGAGCATATCTAACAATAAATCAAGCTTGCGAGTAGCCTCTTATTATTACATCCTTTAACAAATCTTGCAAATTGAAGGATTTATTGATCTCACTATCTCTTACAAGTTTATAGAACTTCCATTTTTTGTTGTTGTCTCCAAGAAGAAATACTATTTATAACAATGTCATATGTTGAAATTAGGTTTTCAACATGCACTCAAGAAAACTACATCATGGAAACATGCATAAATACGTATGTGTGTGTGTGTGTATGTATATGTATATGTATGTATGTATGCATGCATAGGGAAGTGATTAAAAAACCATCGTATATTCATTATTCATGAATATTTGTAAAAGTATCATATATTTCTAGAGGTTTCACCCTCCTTGTATCATCTCCATTAAATCACTATAGCATACAGTATCACATTATATTGTTTACACTCATATGCTTATGTTCACTTTATGCTATGTTTAATTTCTAATATAATAAATAACAATTTTTACATATTATAGTCCTAATAGGTTGCTCAACATATGGTACTTTCATTTCTAGTGGAGGTTGATAAAGTATCATAACTTAATAATTCACTTAGTGTTTAATAATCATAATTTTAGTCAAGTTTTATCCTTAATATGCAAAATTTTGTAAATATCATACAATTCAAAACTAATAAGACAGTTAGAGGAGATAAATACATAGAGAGTGCAAATGTAAACAATGAACAATCCATCACTATTCCAACAAGAATTTTTAGTAAAAAAAATTCTATTGCATTTATTTTCCAAACAATATATTACTCTATATTTTGATATGAAATTTATTAGTTGAAAGAGAATATATTATATCTCTAATTTTAAATAATCTCTTCTAGTTATGATTTTTTCTTGTAATCCAAAATAAATGATTCATATTGAGAGTAGAGGGATTATTGTTTAGGGTTAGACACTATAATGAAACTACAACATGAGAGAGGAATACAATCTAGTTTTGTGAATGTGGCCTTCCATATCCTCTCTTGACAACATCATTTATATGCTTCATGAAATTAACCAATGCCTAAGACATATCATCTTAGTGATATATGATAAAGGATATTATCCTTTAGAGGATTATAGAGAATAATGTTTACATTTAATAGAGAAACTCATCAAATAATTACCTAAGCATGGATGGAAGTGTTGATATTTTATGTAATTTCAGAAGTTATTCCTAAGTGTAATTGTGAAAGGGTTTATTGATAAGTCATGTATTTTAGGTATTTGAGAGTTTAAATAGAGGTTATATTGAGTCATTTGTGAGAACTCATCGAACATAAGTACAAGAGAGTAGTGCACACTTATCTAAGAGGCTATTCTTGGTTCCTGTCTGGGTCTCTTTGGTCTTGATTTCATGAAAGATAATTGTATGACATTGTAAATGTGGAGGAATCTATACTCAGGAAATTTTGCAGGGTTTTCTCCCCCTTGAGGGTTTCCCTGAGGATATATATTATTTTTCTGTGGATATCTATCTTTCAGTTTTGATCCTTTCGCATATTAAATAATAATAAAATAATATAATACTTTAACTATTAGAAAAACATAAAAAAATCAACACGGTATCAGAGCATGCCTAAAAAAGAAGATTTTTCGTAGATTTTTTAAAGTTTTTTGGAAAACTAGTTTCACCTTCCCAAGAAGGATGACTACTGGAACCAAAATTGATGAGAAGATGGAAGGAGAAGAAAAATTCAGAGCATGGAAGTACAGAGTAGGCCTCCTTATGGAAGAACATGATTTAGAAAAATTTGTTGAGGAGGAAGTTCCATAACTAGAGGAAGATGAGGCCAAGGAAAAGAATAAAAAGAACCAGGCCATGGCTAAGAGGATTATTTCAGAATCAATCAAGGATCATTTGATCCATCATGTTTCTCTATTAAAATATCTGAAGAAGATGATGGATGCATTGACTCGGCTATTTGAAGGGGAAAAAATCAACATAAGGATGACATTGAAGACCCGGATGAAGAATGTGAAGCTCGAATATTCAAAGTCCATTCACTTTTACTTCTCAAGAGTGAACCAGATCAAGGAAAACATTGAAGCTATTGGAGACACTATTGATGAAAGAAATGGTGATGACCACCTTGAATGGTCTCCCAAGGTCACGTGACTCATTCATTCAAGGAATATGCTCAAGGAGGAAGCTAATCAAGTTTAACAGATTATGGGAAGATTGCACTCAAGAGGAAGCAAGGCTGGTAGCAAGAGAAGAGAAATTGAGTGATGATTATCAAGATTTAGATGCTCATACAAGAAAATTAAGGAGTAAGAAGGAACCCTCATCCCCAAATAAACCTAAAAATTCAAAGAAGAATCAAAGAGACTATTCAAATGCGATGTGTTTCTATTGCAAAAAGTTGGGACACGTTGCAAAATTTTGTCCCCTTATTCTTAATTTAAAATAAAAGGAGAAGGGAAAGAGGCATCATACTCATGTCGTTGAAGATGATGAACCACCGAAGAAAATTGCAAGATAAAATGATTCAAGTGATGATGACTACGTCCTAATATCAGTTCTCACAGGAACAATCAACCCTAGAAATGATACTTGGATGGTGGATATCAATGCTTCTAAGCACATGACAATTTTATAAAGAATAAATTTCAAACTAAATTCATAAAGACTCACCTCATAATGTGAAGTTGGGTGATGATTATCAGTATCTGATGAAAGGAGTAGGAGAGGCATCCTACAAACTAGATTCTGGGAAGGGAATGAGGATAAAGGACGTGATGTATGTACCAAGTTTGAAGAAGAACCTTCTCTCGATTTCATATTTGGATGAGAAGGATTTCAAGATGGCATTTGTAGATGGATAATTTCTCATGTGGCCAAAAGGAAAGACATTTTATGATGCAGTTGTTATCGGTGTCCAAGAAGGAGGACTGTATAAATTAAAGGGATGCTCAGATTCAACATTAATTCATGACACCGTGAATTCAAGTGAGCTATGCCATAGGATATTTTCCCACCTACACTACAAAGATTTACCAATCGTGAGAAATATGGTAACATGACTATCGGAGATTCAAGTGAATCCATATGGCGTGTGAAACGATTTTTCACGAGGAAAGAATGTGAAGAACCTGTTTCCAAGTAATGATAGCAGAGCCAAAGAAGTCTTGGATATTGTACACTCAGAGGTATGTGTATTGATGTTAGCACCATCGCTCAACGAGTACATATATTATGTATCTTTTATTGATTATTATCATGCAAAACTTGGATTTACTTCTTGAAGTCAAAAGGTGAAGTATTTGGTAAGTTTAAGGAATTCAAGGCACTAGTAGAAAACCTAATAGAAAGGAAGATAAATACGTTGAGATTAGACAATGGAGGATAATTCACCTCAAATGAATTCTCATATTTTTGAAAATAAGTTGGGATTAATAGGGAGCTCTATATTCCCTATAATCCACAACAAAATGGAGTGACAGAGAGAAAGAATCATACGATTATGGAAGAAGTGAAGGCCATGATCCATGATCAAGATTTACCTATGTATATATGGGAAGGAGCTACGATGATAGTTGTGTACGTGCAATAGAAGTCCCCATAGAGTTCTTGAAAACAAGACACAAGAGTAAATTTTTTTAGGAGATAAGTTAGAGGTCATCCACTTGAGGATATTTGGTTGTCCTGTATATGTGCATGTCCCCAAGAACAAGAGAACAAAGTTGGACCCACCTGGAAAGAAAGGTACATTGTTTGGGTACAATGACACATCAAAGGCCTATAGATTATACATTCTTGGTCACCAAAAGATCAATATTAACAGATATTTCACCTTCGATGAGAATGTATATTTTCACAATTCAAAATAGGTTCATGTAGAGGAATCTCATGACAAAGATAATGGATTTCCTAGAGCTATGAAGACAAGAGAATTGGAAGAAAAGGAAACCATTCCTTGGGACCAGGATATGGTCAAACCATAGAGGCATGTAAAGAATTCTACACAAAAGAAAAGACTATCTTGGGCACAAGAGGCCATTAGAGATGTAGAGAGATATGGTTCCCAGGATGGATCATCTAGGAAAGTCAACAAACCAAAACTGTATCTCGACTATGTGGAATTATTGTGTGATATCATTGATGAAGAGCCTACCATCTATAAAGAAGCTACATGAAAGAAATAATGACAGGATCCCATGGTCAAGGAATACTAGTCAATAGTGAAGAATGGAATTTGGGATGTGGTTCCTAGACCTAAGGAAAAATAAGTTGTGAGCTCCAAGTGGATATTCAAGACAAAGCATGCTCCATATGGAAGCATTGAGAAATACAAGGCTAGATTTCTAGCATGAGGATTTTATCAGACTGAAGGAATTGACTACAAGGAGAATTTTTCTCTTGTGGAAAGATATACTTCAATAAGGGTTGTTCTTTCAATAGCTATTGTGATGAAATGGAAGGTTCATCAGATCGACGTGAAGATGACATTTTTGAATGAGGTAATAGAAGAAGAGGTTTACATGGAACATACACAAGGATTCGAGACACATGATAGGGAGACACATGTGTGCAGGATAAAGAAGGAATTATATGGATTGAAGCAGGCACTGAGAGCATGGTATGACTGGATTGATGGTTTTCTGATGAGCTTAGGATTTACCAAGAGTAGTGTAGATTCTAGTGCTTACTTCAAGGTGGAGGATGATGGACCATTGATATTACTACTATATGTGGATGACCTGTTCTTGAAAGGTCTGGAGAAGATCATCATTGAGTGTAAGATAAAACTCGTTGCAGAGTTCAAAATGAAAGACCTAGGTTTGATGCACTTCTTTTTGCGTCTACAGGTATGGCAGAGGAAGAATGACATCTTCCTTAATCAAGGAAAATATGTTGTGGAGATCCTGAAGAGGTTCGGGATGTTGGATTGTAAACCTATGGCTACACTGATGGCATGAAATATGAATTTGTTGGATAATATGACTTCAGAGGTTGTGGATGCTACATTATATAGGAAAATGATTGGAACATTAATGTATTTGACGAATACACGACTAGATATATGTTTTGTTGTGAACATCTTGAGTTAGTACATGGTTGACTCTAGACATGTTCACCTGATTGTAGTAAAACATGTGATGAGGTACCTTAAAGATACAGTGGATTATGGGATCAAGTATGTTGCAGACAGTGAGATTAGTCTACTTGGATATTCAGATTCAGATTGGGGCGATAGTGTTGCAAACTGGAAAAGTACCTTAGAATGTTTCTTCACTTTGGGATCTGGTATGATTTCATGGATCAGTAAGAAGAAGTCATATGTAGAACTCAGTACGGATAATGAAGAGTATGTGGAATCATGCGAAGCAATTTGTGAAGCAGCGTGGCTTCGAAAATTGTTGACTGGATTATTCGATATTGCGATAGATGAGACCTGTATCTTGTGCAACAACTAGAGTTGTATAAAGTTGTCAGAGAAATCGATGTTTCATGATAAGTTGAAGTATATTGAAATTAGGTATCACTATATCAGGGATATGGTGCAAAAGGGAGTAGTGAGGCTCGAATATGTGGCTACCAATGAGCAGGTTACAGATGTTCTGACAAATTCATTGTCAAGGATGAAGTTTGAGTACTTAAGGGACAAGCTCGATTTATTCCCTCTTCAGAGGAAGTGATGGCTTCAAATGTTATTGCAAGGTAGTGGATGTCATGATGACATGTTGTATCTATTGGAGAGCTACCCACCAACCATGGATGCATGCTGAAGAGATGAGGTATAGATGTTATCGCAGGGTACTATATGTCATGCATAATATGTCTGATTTTTCTATGGGAAACTAGATAGTCTCATGATGACATGTTGTAGCTATTAGAGAGCTACCCACCAGCCTTGAATGCATGATGTGAAGTCACTTATATGGATTTCCTCTGATGTATAGATTCCTATTTCTAATAGTCAATGGTCATGATCTCATGTGGATGGTGACAGTGTTAGAGTCTGTGCTAGATAGAATACCTTCATCATTAAGAGGGAGTGTTGATATTTTATGTAATTTCAGAAGTTATTCCTAAGTCTAATTGTGAAATGATTTTTTGATAGGTCATCTATTTTAGGTCTTTTAGGGTATAAATAGAGGTTATATTGAGTCATTTTGTGATCAATCATCGAACATAAGTACAAGAGAGTAGTGTGCACTTATCTAGGAGGTTATTGTTGGTTCATGTCTGGGTCTCTTTGGTCTTGATTTTGTGAAAGAGCATTGTATGACATTGTACATGTTGAAGGAATCTATACCGAGGACAGTTTGCAGGGTTTTCTACCCCTTGAGAGTTTCCCTGAGGATATATCTTATTGTTTTGTGGATATCTATCATTCAATTGTGATCCTTTTACATATTAAATAATAATAAAAGAATATAATACTTTAACTATTGGGAAAACTGAAAAAAAAAATTCAACAGAAAGATATCCCCCTCTATCTATATAGTATATTAATTATGATAATCCTTATTTCATAGTTGTGAATATTCCTAGGAAATAAGAATAAGAAATTATTTTATAAAAATTTCAAAATTACCATGTAATTATTTTGATCTAAAACATCTAGGATGGTAATTTGTAGAATTATTGCACTCAACAAAGATTTTCATTGAAATTACCAACTCTCAAACGAATTCAATTAATACAAACATCTTTTTTCAAAAAAAAATATATCATAAGCTAATGTTATTATTTTCCTTATTTAATTAAACAAAGAATTTATAAGAATAATTTAAAGAACTATATTTTTACAAAGAATTATAAGAATGAAGATGAGGGTGATAGGTGTTTTTAAAATTAATTGTGGCTAGAAAAGTAACCATGAAGTAGGAACCACTCATATTATTCATTAGAGATTGATACCGGAGTAAAATAATCTTAATACCCAGCTAAACCAATAACAATGACCTATAATGTTCTAAAAAATGTAAAAGATAGGATATCCACTATGATATTTGATACATGGAACATTCTAATTAAATGTGGAACACAATTTTTATTATTAATAAAATTGTTTTATACCATCCATGCTATTAAAATAATTTTATAATATGTGTAAAAGTGTAAAATATTTTTTATGGTTATAAAAAAAATTGAGAATTTGTATAATTAAGTGTTTTATATATTTTATGTATATTTTGGAATCCAATTTTTCATTTTGGAAAACCAATTGATGCTTTTTCATCTATTTGCAAAAGGGATTTAGATTGAATTCAATCTAATTATAATGAAATCTTTAGAAACACTTATTTTTCACTTATTTGCAAAGGGACTTAGATTGAATTCAATCTAATCATAATGAAATGGTCATTCCATGTTCCATAATACATAAATGTTTTCTTGTAGAATACGGAAAATCGTGATTTATAAAACTAACAGAAAGGGAAATGGAAAAATCTATTTGTGTAAAAATGGTTAATTTATGATAATGAAAATAGAGGTAACACTAAAAGAACAAGGTATCTTAGTAACATCCATGGGATTGGGGAAAATTTGTTTCATGCAAACAAAGCATAAAACATGTAAATCTACATGGGAGTTGCAAGACAAATAAGGGTTTGTAACCATTTTATGCCTTTATCAGAATCATATTCAAATGTTCAGATCTGAATCAAGAAGGTAGTTAAATTCCATTTCAGCATTTGCACAAGACACCCACCGATACAACAGAGAAAATGAAAAACCACCCAAGTTAATAGGTTTTGCTAGTGATTAAAACAGTCCCAAATTTGTAGAAGATCAAATCTACTTACTTTAGGGATAATTTTACTAAACCCCAAAAGGTGGTTTTATTGTAGTAATTTTCTTAGACCCATGTGGGTAGGTTTTCTAGGCCACTAAGAGGTTTTTAAAGGGGCCACATGTTTAGTTTTGAAGGGGATTGTTTCCCCTTGAAGGGGTCATCCCATATCAAGGGATGACTCCTAGCCAAGAGAGCCATGCCCTTGATATGGATGGTCATTGTAGCTTAAAGGCTTTGCCCGAAACTCATGATTGCAATAGAAAGAAAAGGGGTGTGTCTCAAATAACCACTCGATGATGTTTCATGAGGGTTAGAAACTAGATCCCTCTCCAATAAAAAAATCGAAATGTTGTTACAAGGAGTCCATGGAGTAAGAATTCACATGTGGGGCAACCTTAATAACATATATAATGAAAAGAGAAAAACAATAACAAATGCTACATGAATAAAATGAAAATTCCTTTTTTCTTATCGAGCAAGCATGAAAAGCTATAAGATTTAGAAAGAGAGATACTCCATAAAAACATGTAAACAAATTAAAAAAAAATCAAATTTTTCATAACAAACGCTTTTTTTCCAACATACACATAAAAACAAACAAATAGAAGATTAAAAAAGCTCAAAATAATTATGTGAGAAACAATAACAAAATTCAAACAAATATATGAACACAGAGAGTTACTATTATTGGAAGGAAAATCATTCATTTATGCATCCATCCTCAAACTTCAAATCCTAGCCTCTATAAGAGCTAGAGACCTTGGCGTAGTTCCCTTAATAAGCTAAGAGGTAAAGAGAGGAAGACAAAACCCTTTAAATCCTTGGAAAGTTGAGAATTTAGGTGAGGAAGATAAAGCCTTTGAAACTGTAGTAAATTGAAAAGAGAACAAAATTGAAAGAGAATAAGTTTGTTGGAGGCTTTTTATTCCAAAATTAAAATGTTTTAAAAAAATAACTAATTCTCATATGAAACACTTTCTTCCAATACGTACTTACCTTTTTGTATTTTTTTTTCCATTTTTAGAATGATTTTGTTTTAAAGGCAAACTTCCATGTGTTTGACTTTCTAGTAATGCGTGCACATGGAATATAGGGAAGGTGGAACTATTTTATGTCCACAACTTTGTTTAAATTAAAAATCCTTAAAAGTGAAATTCTTCCTCTATTCTTGCGTTTTTTGGAAGTTAAAATTCTCTTACGTACACTATCTTTTTTTATTTTATATAAAGTTACTTACATTAAAGTTAATAAAGTTAAGTTATTTTTCTATTCTTGTGTTTACTTTATGGGGAAGCTAAAATTCTTCTTTATGTGATATGGAGGTGTTTACATTAAATATTTTTAAAAGTGAAAGTATTTTTTATATTCATGTATTGATTTTGTAAGCGCATTTTCTTATTAAATGGAAGCTAAAATTCTTCTTTATGTGATATGGAGGTGTTTACATTAAATATTTTTAAAAGTGAAAGTATTTTTTATATTCATGTATTGATTTTGTAAGCGCATTTTCTTATTAAATGGAGGATAAGACGTGGTTGTGTATATTGGTTATGAAATAAGGCGTGGAAAGGTATGGTGCGAAATTTTTAAACAAATTATGCACTTGGGAAGATCAATAGTGACACTTAAAATGGTCTTTGACGTATGAGTTAGTTGGTAATATTCCCTTAGTGACTAGGTGGGCATGGACTGAACCTAACTACTAAGAGAATTATAGCCATAAGAATGACTATGACTAGTGAGTAGGTGGGTATCGATGGTGCGGGATGTTGGAAAGTGAGTTCATTGAGAGTTATCTAGGGTACCAAAATTTAGTAGCTAGCAGAAAGGCTAAAACAACTTGCAAGTAGCTTAGGCGTTGACTTAGTAAGTAGGTTAGCAAGTTTTCATTGTCTTGATCTACTATGTCATGAGAGGAAACTAGTAATTTGTGTACACATAATTCATGTCTAAGAGGATGGGCTAAGACAACTTGCAGGTAGCTTAGGTGTTGACTTAGTAAGTAGGCTAGTAATTTTTTCATTGCCTTGATATTTTATGTCATGAGAGAAAACTAGTGATTGGTATACACATAATTCATGTCTAAGAGGATGGGATAAGAATGACAACTAGTTGGAGGGTTCATGGGCTAAAAAAGAATAGTGGAGGTGGCCTAGGTAAGAATATAGGTTGGTTGGAGGCCATAGTTAATATCCATCCTTAGGGAAAGCTAAGAATAATGGGTTAGTTATACCCTATAGTCAAGTTCCCACTTTAATCTTTTAGGGAATAAACTTTACTCTTTTGCTAGCATAGCCCCTTATGGATGACAATAACCATGACTTTTATCAAGATACTTTTTCCTCAAGGAGGAAAGGATAAGTGGAAATTTACTAATGGCCAATGAAACACTACTGATATTTTGGAGACTCTAGTATGGTGCGTTGTAGGTTGTTTAGATACACCAAGAGCATAACTTATGCATTTGGGTTCCCTCTATACTTGGGTGGAAGAGCGCCTTGACCATAAAGTAGGTGTAATGATAAGTCTGACAAGTGAACGGTTGTTAGTACACTATGGTTCATCATTATCTCGGTCAATATTAAAACATGAATGTTGCATTGCTATAGTGATAGTTTATGTTTAGTTGTGTGTTACTCTATTGTTGAAGCTATAATGTATTCATGAGGATGCGTTTCCTTTATGAATAAAACAAAGACATGTATTTATTGATTAGATGGAAACTTAGTTATAAGTCTTAATGATGGAATTCACCCCATTATTTACATTGATACAAAATATCATGGCATTGTTGCAAATGCACAAATTAAGGGCTAAAGGTCAAATTTTTGTAAGTATCATGCAAGTATAAATGAAATAGATACAAAAGTTTGCGAAGTATAATTGTGAGAAAATAAAACCTCGAGGCCGAGCACGTGTAGGTCAAATTTTGGACCA
>CBVK0102817800.1:0-15294 GCA_900067695.1 Picea abies
TATATATAGGTTGTTATTAATGAAAACATGCTAACTAATAAGTTGTTATTGTACATAAAGGTTTTTTGATGTGTAATTCCTTTGGTGCCCAACATAGAGTTGGTGTGTAATTCCTTCTATGCTCAATATGGAAAGGTTTGCACTTCCAAGGATTGGATCCCTCTTGGTGGTGGCTTATAAATCCAAAGTTAAGATGAATCTTGGTGATCTTGAGCCATTAAATTATTTCCTTATATCCAAGGAAGATGAATTCCTAACTAATAAAAAACACTTGTATGTCTTATTTCAAAACCAAAATACAATTCCAAATTAAATAGTATTCCAAAAAACCAATATCGTTTTTAAAAAAAAAACAAAAAACTTACCCCACAAAAATTTAAATCACATTGCTTAATTTTTTTAACACTGTTACGTTTGAATTGATTCCATTCACATTAAGTCTTCTACTTATTTGAATATCAGAATTTCTAACTTCCATCTTCTTTATTTAAATACAACTGTTTTTTTTCAAGTAAGAGCTATATATTACCTGTAATGAACTAAAATTATAGTGTTTTCCTGAGATCAAATTTCTGGAGTGTTGATTTGCCTCAAAGGGAAGCCAACGCAGACTGACAAATGGACTAGAAAGATCAGTGAAAATTAGACATATTTTCCTGAATCGCCCCATGGGGAAACTGATTCGGCCTATCCATGCATTCAAACTGTATATAAAAAAAGTTGATACGATGACCCAGGAAATGCCTATCAACTAATAGACCAACAAAATAGACATTACTAAACTCCAACAACCTAAACAAACCCTTCCAGAAACTACTAACAATTGTCAAAAGAAAGCATGAATGTTGACACCTGTACACTTGGCCACTGTCATGGTGTCTAGTAGGAGTGCATGTCCTTGGATTACATTGCATGTGTTCCATTCATGGTGTCTTTCTTTTCCTCGACCACATCTACACCTTCAACCGTGCCTTGTTCATCGTCCCCCTGGAAGTCTAGAGCAAAAACCACCCCTAGAGATGCAGGGGCGTTAATGCCCGAGTCTGGATGATGCAGGGAATAGAGAAATATCGAGGGCAAAGATTTAATTTTCTCTACACACCAGTCCAAGTGTTCCAGCCTAAAGAAGTGGTCATCAACATCTTTACAGACTGTGAATACGAAGTCTTAGAGAATTGAGATTGAATCCCAAAGTCTCGGGGATGAAATGCAGTCTGGCTGGAGCCGATACTGGCTATGGGACACCTCCAATTAGAGTTCTCTTGAGTGCGTGTTACAATCTTCCAGCAAAGGCATAGAGACTGGTGATGGGGGTGGCGAAGGAGCGAATGATGGTGGACTGGAGGGACATGCTAGTGTTGACTGCAAGGTTGAAGCGAGGCCAAGGAGTGGTCCAAGAGTGAAGCTGAGAGAGTTCCCTTGGATATCAAACCATTCGACACGGAAATCCCATGACGAGGACATAGGTGGAAGGTCATCTTGGTCTGGTGAGGACTGAGTTGGGGACTAAGGCAAGGAATTGTTCCAAGGAGCGATGGAGAGAGGGTTCCTACAGGCCAAGGATTCTATGTTCTCGTACTATAAGGCACCTCTTTTTGTATTCCCTCGTAGGAAATGCATATTTTGACTAACGAGAGGAAGAGGTCGAGAATATAACAGGAAGAACCAAGTAATCACAAGAGAGGGTGACTAAGAGCATAAATTGTTGGAAGGGGAGGGTGATAGAATCCAACTAGAGGGATGGGTGTCGCCATAAGAAGAACAAAGGAGAGTAAAGGCACATGAGCGTAGGAGGAGCAGACATTTTAATAGTGCCATAGCCATGACGAGAGGCCATCTTTGAGCACACTGGATCATTTAGTTGAGAACACGGTGAAATAGATGTTTGCAATAATCATTAGGAAGTATTAAAGGCAAAAGGGAGCAACAGGTGTTGTCACGTGGGTTGAGGCGAGGTGGCAGGCATTGAGTTCCTTGTTGGATGTTTGCAGCGCACTAATACCCCATCCAAGGGAAATACAACCTCATTTTCATCCTTAAAGGTTTTTTAAATTTGATGCAATTTAATAAGCATCCTTCAAGTGTTTTTAAATTTGATGTGATTTCATAAGCATAAGTCACTTAGCTTAACATCAAAATTTGATCTCTTTGTCTTACGTAGTTAAACACAACTTAATTATCATTTAAAAAGGATTTTATATTTGATTTGTGCTTATTGTTATTAATAGGTAAAATTTTAGGAATTTTTTTTTGGCCCATGAGCTAATTTTCCATGTTTTTTTCCAAAAACAAATTCACCAATTTCCATTTTTTTCTTAAAACAAGTAGCCCATATTCTATAGAATAAAATTAATTTACCTTTAAAATAGCCCAAATTTTATAGAAACTATATTAAATCCTTAGAAATTTGAATATTTTTAGAAAAATATGGCCAAACATTTTATAGTTTGCATATTAAAGACTAGTAAGATTGGTCAACTTTTCTACATTTTAAGATAATTTTCTGCTCTTAAAATCATCCATGTTATTAAGTCTTTTATTTAGTTTAAAATCAAACTTTGAAATGTCCATCTTTGTATTTAAATACAACTCAGTTCTTATTCTTCTCTAGTTTTTTAACTTAAAATTAAATTTGTGAAATGTTGAACTTTGTATTTTTTTTAAGTTATGAGTGTGAAAATATCAGATTTAGACATTTTGTCTTCAGATGTATCTGGAGAGCTTGCAGGAGGAAGGTAGTAATTTTGGTTCGTTAGCAATTGTCAGGTAGTAGATCAGATTGGGATTTGGCCAAAGGGTCAATTTAGAATTCAAAGCAAGAGGTTACTTTCATATCTAAACTCCCTCATTTTGAGGCAAGGAGGGCCAATTTAGAATTCGAAGCAAGAGGGTACTTTCATATCTAAACTCCCTCATTTTGAGGCAAGGAAGCTTAGCAAAAAGAATATTTTTGTGGAGAGATATTTAGGATTCCAATTCTTGCTCTTGGAAGACCTAGTCTTCAGTGGTAGGGAGTTTTCATTGTCTTCCACGAATTATCCTACATTGATATAAGATTTATTCCATTCTCAATAAATTGAATGAATTAGATTATGTTATTCATGTCAAGTGGATTTGTAACAACCCTTTGTTATGCCTAATAAAAGTTCAAGCACAAAAGGTAATTTTTTTTTTTTGCATTAACAAATTAACATCAACACTGGATCATGGTAGCGCCTAATCACAACATCAACGATAATCAATTTCATCAATCCATCAATCCTAATCCACAATTAGGCATGGCACATGAGTAATAATTCACATAACATATCATACACCATATTAAATCCAAGGTGCAAAAGCATTTATCAATTGTATTTGTGGCGCAAATCTCATTCACAATATGCAATCATCTGTCATAATAAATTTTCATTTCGTGCAAGAAGACTAACATCTAAAACCATACATTACATTATAATTCAGTGCATGCAAGGAGTCTAATTCCTAAACTATTCATACATCATATTATCGATCTGCATGCAATCATTCTATTCAATTAATCCATCCTTTACACATCAACAATTCAAGACGCAAGAGATATCAATTTTATTTCGCAAGGCGCAAGAGAATACAATTGATAAATCAATCATACTTCAATAATATTAAAGGTGCGATAGTAACCAAATTCTAATCCAATTAGGAAACATCAATATTCAATGGCGCAATAGAAAACTAGTTATTAATCCATCATACATTAACAAATGTAAAATAAAAAGTAATAATTGTTAATTAAATTAGGGCTTAGACAAAAAGTCAATCAAACCTAATCATCTTATAATCAAGCCGCAGTGTATTAGACATCAAATTCCACTTTTATTCCATGCCACGCGAGAAGTATAATATCGATAATAATCATTCCTTACAATAAATGTTTATTGCGCAAACAATAAATAAATAACACAATAATACTTTAAATTGGATTTCATGGTGAGCTATAAATCTAACCACTTGTGCAACCATGTGTAACATTAATCAGTGTGCACAATCAAACATTAACCTAATCATTCCTTGTCGGTAATATTCAATGTGTAAGAGAATCAAAATATTAACCAACCATGCTTCACCTTTATTCAAGGGTGCAAGTGATCCTAAATGCTTAATCAATCATCTGTCAATCATTTTTCTAAGGGCACAGAGAATAATCCACCGGTTTTAAAGGATGCAAGAGAAAAATAATTCCAAATCAACTATCGATTGCTTCAAGCTTCATAATAAGAAAACTCTTCATGTAGCTTGACTATGCATAATGTCATTGACTGGAATCCAATTATGTTCTTGTTTAGTCAAAAATATGGATTACATTAAATAATATAAATTCTATAGCTACACATCAACATCCTTATTAAGTTAATTAATATTCTTGAATTGATAAAAACATGTGTTTTCCATGGTCTGACTCTAGGTTACTATATTAAAGGTTTTGTTTTTCTTGGATTCCACGCAGAGGTTACATGAAAACGTCGAGTAGAGAGAGAGAGAGAGAGAGAGAGACCTGGGTCTCCAATCATACAACAAAAGGTAGCAAGGGCGTTGGGCGATTTTCATGGTTATTTTCATTGTATAAGGAAATGAAATCGCTGGAAAATTTAAAAATGAGTTGGCTGAGTAAATATACAACAAACGCAGAGCATTTAATGGTTAAATTTGCGGTATACAACAATGAATTCGCTAGAAAATAAAAATGAAATGGATGAGTGAATATACAACAAACACATAGTATTTAATGGTTACTTTCATTGTATACATAAATGAATTCGCTAGCAAATAAAAACGAAATGGGTAAGTGAATATACAAAAAACACAAAGCATTTAATGGTTATTTTTTCTGTATAAATAAATGAATTCGATGGCAAATAAAAACGAAATGGCTGAGTAAATATACAAAAAACGCAGTGCCTTTAATGCTTAATTTTGTTGTATACAAAAATGGAATCACTGGTAAATAAAAAAATGAATTACAGAGAGTAAACACAACATTAATCATAGAGAAATAGAATGTTTGGTGAACTGGAAAGTCATCCCCAAAATCGTTGTGTGGAAGCACGAGTTGCAGAGAATAAATCAAAATAATTGCAGAGGCTAAGGGAATAAACACTGAGGAGAGAATTGATTGATGGGTAGAAAAATGCTCCTACACTTATTATCTATGCACATGAAATAAGGGCAATTGAATCTAAATCTTTAACATCGTAGTGAAATGCACTCGATTCGTCTCCTGGATGACTGCTCAGGCACAAACAAATAAATTAAAAACATAAAGGAACAGAAGATAAAAACACAATTTTCTTGTATTAAAACAAATAAAAAAAATGCAGAGAAGAAAGTGTAATCGCAGAGGAAGACTTTGTTGGAGAGTAAGAAATTGTGAGTAAGGATGAGAAGAAATTATAAATCAATTCTACATCAAAGGTTAGCAGCGAAATCGTTTTTGGGGCAGAGATAAAATTAATGTGTGAAGGTTCCGAAAAACTCAAATGTAACCACTGAATCAAAGTGTGGGTTTCGCCCGAGAGGAAATGAGTTAGATAAGCAAGAATCAATCCAATAAATTACAAGCAAGGGTTTTCCAGGGAGAAAACGAGACAATAACGCAATGATGAAAGAATAAGGCTGGGAAAATTTCTCATGGAAGAATGAATACAAAGATGGGATTACCATAAATCTCAGTAAAAATATAAAGCCTTGAATAAAATTTCCCAGCAATGCGCATGAAATAGAAATTAACTACATTTAAATTGAAATTTCATGAGTACAATCTCATTTTAGGATTACCATAACCGGAGACGAAGAGTTTGACGTTGTTATTTTGTGCTTGTGCTCCGTCCTGTCTCTCGCTTGTTGACCGTGAAGACCTCATCGGTATCTCCCAGCCAAAGATAGGGGTAATATTCTTCCCCATAAGCCCCCCGAGCCACAAAGGGTCCACACACACAATACCAAAGAATGCTATCTCCCAACCCACCTCGCAAAGTTGAGCTAGTACTCATTACCCGAGTTGGGTATCCCAACACCCGCAAAAGAAACTCAGTCAAGATAAAATTCAGCAATGTAACGTTACGCAAGCGAGATGTGGTGATCCATACTCCTCTTTCACCATATTTTTTATAGAGTTTTCTTAGTCATTAGTTTCCCAAAACCCTCATTAGATTCCTTTTTCATTTAATTAATTTCAAAAAACCTCCCCCGTACACATGTCACCCGATCCCCTAGTTGCACCAGAAAATCAATTTATTAATTAATTAAATTTATCTATTTCCCTCACCCACCTAAAAGTGTTCCTACAATCGCTCCTCGGTGTCCCATTATTCCCTTACAATTATTAAATTACTTACGCCTTACTTAATTCCTACTTGAGATCCTAAATAGAAAGTTCCAAAGGCTAGATTCCTTACTAAGTTACACATTCCCCTTTTTCTTTAAGTTTCCCCTTTTCTTCAAGTTTCCCCTTTTCCTTAGGTTTCCCCCTTTTCTTTAAGTTTCCCTTTTTATTAAATTTTCCCCTTTTATAACTAAGTTCAGAATTAGGAGGTTTAGACAAAAAAAACCAAATACCCCTTTATTAATTAAACCTTTATTAAAATTTCCAATTTAATTATTAATGCTTGAATTTTTTTTACCCCCTTCCTGTTATATGTCTAATTATTATTTTTTTTATTCTAAGGTTCTACTTGGACCTAGGTTTTCAATTCACTAGGCTTGGAGACAGTTCTTAAGGGGAAAATTGGTTATTAAACTTTACTTATCACATCATTCATTTTAAGGCCGACCAGGTCCTAAGGAAGCATAGTTTTCTAGGCACTAGGTTTATTAACTTACTAGTTAAAATTGCGACATCCCCTTCAAGATGCATTACGTGATCCAATGGTGCCACCAGCCTCTTTATGTTTTCTTTGCACGATGTGCCTTTCAAGACGCACTATGTGCTCCAAGGGTGACACTCGCCTCTTGACTAAAATTGTTAGACGTCAAATCCACGTTGTCAATACTCCGTCAAGTGATCTTGTGGGAGACTAAGGGCCTCTAAGGAATAAAGACCCTTCCTTATTGCACGCCCCTTATAATCATCGTGAGTGACTGTCATAGTCTTCCCTCATGGCATCGTGGGTCTTCTCGAACTAGGTAATCGTTAACCTATAGTTCGAGCCATGGCAGGAATGCTAGAAGGTTGTGGCAGGGTTGTTGCCACACCTCTCCCTCAATATCTATGGTTGTCGTGTGTGACCCCTTTACTCCAAATGTGAGTCTGGTTGACAAGCTATCGTCATCCTGCATCCATCAACGAATCATGTCAGCAATAACAATCAACATCATAATATATAATCATATGTACATATGTTAGCTCAATAAAATTCAAACCCTAACATTCCACTCATTGAATCAATTCGGAGTCCATGGAGTTTCATCAATGCCTCGACATCCTCAACATCCAGAGTCTTCAACACTCAGGAGAACCCAACCAATAACATGTGTCGATGTAAATACAAAAAAAATAACATGTGATGAAATCAATAATATCTCATAATCATAATCAAATCAACCAATTGTAGAAAGAACCGGATCACTTGCACACAAGTGTCATCAAAGAATAAGTATGCTTAGTGCATGTAAGATCAGGATGTTACATACACCCCTTCTTGTTTTAAACTTTGTCCTAAAGTTTCACAGTATGTAAGTTCCAAATAAAGTGTATCAGAGTATCATATGTCTAGCTATCAAACAAAAATGGAAATTGTTGATGCATATCATATCTGTCTTCCCAGGTTGTCGAGTGTAGACTATAGTTATCCCACTCGACCTTGACCTGATCTATTGTTCGATGTCGTAGCTATCAAATGAGATGGTCCAGGATGTGGATTGGCTCTGCCGTGAGTGCACCCTCGTCTGATACCTGTAAGGAACTCATGTCAATAACATGTGTAGGATCACTAACATAATGTCTCAAAACAGATACATGAAAAACATCATGCATATGCCTTAACGAATCAGGCAAGGCTAGTCGATAGGCCACGGGCCCCTTCTTTTCCACAATCGCGAAAGGTCCCACGAACCTAGGAGAGAGTTTATCACCATTTCCAAACTTGATCGAACTCTTATGTAGTTTCACCTGCAAGAAGACTCGATCACCAACTTCATAACTATGATCGACATGATGTGCATCAACATAACTCTTCTATTGATCCTGTGCTTCCTTGATCCTTTGTCTTATTGTTTGAATTTTATCTTCCATTTCTTGGATCGCTTCTAGTCCCACGATGATCCTATCCTCAAGTCAATCTCAACTCAAAGGCATCCGACATGGACGCCCATAAAGAAACTCAAAATGTGTCATCTTAATGGTGCTTTGATAACTGTTGTTGTATGCAAACTATACCAGTGGAAAGAACTCTTCCCAACTCTTTTGTTGGTCCATAACGTACATACACAACATATCCTCCAAGATTTGGTTTGTTATTTTGTTCTGCCCATCTGTCTTCGAGTGATATGCAATACTAAATTTAAGTTGTGTTCCCAAGGCCTCTTGGAAACTTGTCCAAAACCGTCTTGTAAAAAGTGATCCTCTATCGGATATAATCCTCTTAGGCATGCCATGCAATCTCACAATATCACTGATGAAAACTATAGCTATTTCAGGTGCCTGATACGTCATACGCACATGAATAAAATGACCACTCTTCATTAGAGTGTTGACTACCACAAAAATCGATTCATGTGTCATTGTCGTCAGTGGAAGTCCAACAATGAAATCCATCGATATGACCTCCCATTTTGATTTTGGAATAGCGTGTGACTGTAGTAATCTTGTTGGATGTCTATGTCCATCCTTCACCTGCTGACATTCTAGACATCTTTCCATGTAGTTGACTATGTTTGCCTTCATTCCTTTCCAGAAGAATAAGGGTTTAAGGTCTGCCCGCATCTTCATGACTCTAGGATGATCCATGTATACTGCTCTATTAGCCTCATTTAGTATCAAACTCCTCAACTAGTCGATGGGCGGTATGTAAATTTGGGGTTTAAATCTCAATAATTCATCGTTGTCCACAGTAAATCCCTCAAATTTTGGTACCATCATTGTGTTTTTTCCGATAAAATCCTTTACCTCTTTGTACTAGTCATCGTTGTGATGTAAAGGTAGAATCTTTTCAAGTAGATTCATCTAAAGAGGAATCACTAAAAATATGCGTGGTCTCCGACTCAACGCATCAGCCATTATGTTCACTATTCCTTTTATGTAAGTAATCTTGAAATCGTACTAGCTAATCAATTCTGACCAACGTCATTGTCGTGTGTTCAAGTCGCTTTGCATAAATATGTGTTGTAGAGCACACTGGTCCATTTTTAATTCAAATTTTCATCCAATAAGGTAGTGTCTCCAAACTCTCAAGGCATAAACAATGGCTAACAACTCCAAATCATGTGTCACATAGTTCTCCTCGTGCCTTCTCAACTTTCTCAAGATGTAAGCGATCACTCAACTTTCTTGCATCAAGACTTAGCCTAAGCCTTCCTTGGATGCATCGATGTATACGAAGAAGTTCATGTCCATGTTAGGGACCTTTAGTATCGGTGTTGTCATCAACAACTCCTTGAGCCTCTGAAATTCCTCTGTGCATTTCTCGGTCCAAACAAACTTCTTTTTCTTCTTCTGCAATTCTGTGATCAGATTTGTTATATTCGAAAAACCCTTGATGACTCTTCGATAGTATCCCACTAAACCCATGAAGCTATGCACTTCGGGGTCATTCATCGGTGAAATCCATTCCATAATATCCTCAACCTTTGTTGGATCCACAATGATGCCTTCATCGGAGATGACATGCCCTAAATAGTGAATCTTTGATTCATAAAACGGGCATTTAGACAATTTCCCATACAATTTGTTCTCTCGTAGACACTGTAGCACCATGTGCAAGTGCTCGTCATGCTCCTCCATTGTCCGAGAGTAAATCAAATACCGTCAATGAATACTTGGACGAACTTTTCCAAGTATCTACGGAGCACCCTGTTCATCAAACTCATAAATACCCAGGGGGTGTTCATCAGTCCAAAAGGTAAAACAATAAATTTGTAATGTCCAAAACTCATCTTAAAGGCAGTCTTAGGGATGTCATCCTCTTTGATCAGTAACTGGTGATACCATGATCTCAAGTCAATCTTTGAAAACACCGTCGCACCCTTCATCTAATCAAATAGATCATCAATCCTTGGCAACAAATATTGATTATTGATCGTTTCCTTGTTCAATTGACAATAGTCAATGCAGAGTCTCCATGACCCATCATTCTTCTATATGAAGAAAATAGGTTCACCCCATGGTGACACACTTGGATGTATAAGTCCTAGGTCCAACAACTCCCTCAGTCGCATTTTCAACTCCTATAACTCTGGGGTCGACATCCGATAAGGTGTTCTCACTATCGGTTTCGTTCTCGGTTTTAGGTCGATGGTAAAATCCAACTCCCTCTCTGGCGACATCCTAGGTAACTCCTCAGAGAAGATGTTCGCAAACTCTTGCACCACCGAAAAGTTTTCTAGACCTTCCTCTATTCCCTTATAATTTAATGCAAGGATCACATATAGCTTACACCCATTGAGCATGTTTTTCCATAGCCACAAGGAAGATATGAACCTCAAGGACACTCCCTAGTTCTGACCTACAATCATACATCTCTGTCCCTCATCATCGACCAAGCTCAATTATTTCGTCTTACAGTTGAGTATCGCCTCATGCGATTCCAACCAGTCCATACCGATCACGACGTCATAAGATCCTAAGATTATGACATACAGGTTGGAGCTTGTGACAAACTCTCCTAAGTTAAGGCTACATCCCGTCACCTTCCCTCCAACCTTTTGTTTGGCTCCCAAGCCATTTGTACAAAGCTAAACTCGTCCTATTCGACTTTCTTTACCTTAATTATTTTTATCATTACATGAGAGATAAAAATATCTATAGCACCTGGATCTATCAAAATACTAAGGGTCTGGTCAGCGATGGCACCTGACATCTCAAGCACAGTCGATTGGTGCTCTTCCTGACAGTTATTCACCACTGCATGAATTTGATGGGCCTTGCCCAAATCTCCCATGGTAGTGGGTCTGGCTGATCTAGATGCTTTGGTCCTCTCCATTGGGCATTCACGTTGGTAATGTGGTTCTCCACAAGTCGAGCACCCCTTCTTTCATCCAGTACTCTTGGTACCTTAAGTAGAAGATGTTGGCCCACTAGCCCGGAACCCTGGTCTATTTTGTTGAACAGGCCTAAACTATTGCTACGGTCGATGTTATTGTTGTGTTGTGGTCCTCTGTAAGGAGTTCGTTGCTGAGGCATCGATCATCATGGTGTAGTGTAAGTGGATCCTCTATGATTCCCTTGAAATCCTCGTGAATGTTTAGCTGGTGTTTGATGTTGCAGCGCACTAGATGACACATGTCCCATTGGTCTCGTTGGAGTCCTTCTCTAACCCGCGCTGATAAACTCCTCCTTTACTATGAGGGCCTTCTGGAAAACATCATGCAAGGTTTGAGGCATCAAAATCCTAACATTTGCACGAATGTTGACATTAAATCCAAACATGAATCTGTTGACCTTAAGTTTCTCAGTATTGAGGTGCGAAGCATACCGAAGCAGCTTCATAAAATGGGCCTCGTACTCGAGCACCGTATGGTCACCCTGTCTCAAGGCGTTGAACTCATTGAGTTGATGCTCAATGAATTCCTCAGATAGATACCTCTCACGAAACCATTCCTTGAACAGTTCCCATGACATGTCTTCGATGACCATGTTCAATTGAGGTAGGAGCGTCTTCCACCATAGAAGAGCGCTCCCCTTTAGTTGAAAGACCACCATGAGGACCTTCATGTTGGAGGTATATTCGCGAAGTGCAAAGAACATCACCATATTCTCCAACCATGCCTCAGTGGATGCACCATCTGTAGCACCAAATAACTCAAGAAATTTGACCTTCTCGAGTTCGTAGTGAATGTTATCAGTATCGACCGAAGCTTGTGGTGGACCCTCGGGAGGTGTCAGCACCCTGGCCTTATCTCTATCCAAACGATTGATCAGTGCCTCTGACATCCTCTAAAAGGACCTCATCAACCCAACCACATCACCCACAACTACATGTTCATGCCTGACAACTTGTTCATCTCCCTGGGGGTTAGGACCCATGGGCATGGATATTATGGGGGGTGTCATGCCTCCTACCCTAGCACCCCGTTGTCTGCCTCTACGATGTCCTCAAACCATGATCACCTTCACGAATACAAGTCAATTTAATTAGAAACATTATAATCAAATATTAAATCAACGGAAGTTGTAGTGATCCCAAGTCGCAAGTCAAACCGACTCTCATACCAGATATAACAACCCTATGTTACACCTAAGAAAAGTCGAAGCACAAAACATAATTTTTTTTTTTTTTTACATTAAGAAATTAACATCAACATAGGATCATGGCATCGCCTAATCACAACATCAACGATAATAAATTTCATCAATCCCTCAATCCTAATCCAAAATTAGACATGGCGTGTGAGTAATTATTCACATAACATATCATACACCATATTAAATGCAAGGTGCAAAAGCATTTATCAATTGTATTTGTGGTGCAAATCTCATTCTCAATATGCAATCATCTGTCATAATAAATTTTCATTTCATGCAAGAAGACTAACATCTAAAACCATACATTACATTATAATTTAGTGCACGCAAGTAGTGTAATTTCTCAATTATTCATACATCATATTATCGATCTACACACAAGCATTCTATTCAATTAATCCATCATTTACACATCAACAATTCAAGACACAAGAGATATTGATTTTATTTCATAAGGTAGAAGAGAATACAATTAATAAATCAATCATACTTCAATAATATTAAAGGTGCAATAGTAACCAAATTCTAATCCAATCAGGAAACATCAATATTCAATGGCACAATAGAAAACTAGTAATTATTCCATCATACATTAACAAATGTAAAAGCACAAGTAATAATTGTTAATTAAATTAGGGCGCACATGAAAAGTCAATCAATCCTAATCATCATATAATCAAGGCATAGTGTAGTCAACATCAAATTCCACTTTTATTCCATGGCGTGCGAGAAGTATAATATCAATATCATTCCTTACAATAAAATTTTCTTGCGCAAGCAGAAAATAAATAACACAATCATTCTTTAGATTGGATTTCATGGTGCATTATAAATCTAACCACTTGTGTAACCATGTGTAACATTAATCGGTGCACGCAATCAATCATTAACATAATCATTCCTTGTCAGTGATATTCAATGCCCAAGGGAATCAAAATATTAACCAGCATACTTCAACTTTATTCAAGGGTGCAAGCGATCCTAAATTCTTAATCAATCATCTATTAGTCATTTTTCTAAGGGCACAGAGAATAATCCACCGGTTTTTAAAAGATGCAAAAGAAAAATAATTGCAAATCAACTATCAAGTGCTTCAAGCTTCATAATAAGACAACTCTTCATGTAGCTTGACTATGCTTAATGTCATTGACTGGAATCCAATTGTGTTATTCTTTAGTCAAAATTATGGATTACATTAAATAATATAAATTCTATATCTACACATCAACATCCTTATTAAGTTAATTAATATTCTTGAATTGATAAAAACATCTGTCTTCCATGGTCTAACTCTAGGTTACTATATTAAAGGTTTTGTTTTTATTGGATTTCGTGCAGACGTTATATGCAAATGCAGAGAGAGAGAGAGAGAGAGAGAGAGAGAGAGAGAGAGGGGCGACGATGCCCTGGGTATCCAATCGTAGAGCAAAAGGCAACAAGGACATTGGGCGATTTTCATGGTTATTTTCATTGTATAAGGCAATGAAATCATTGGAAAATTTAAAAACGAATTGGTTGAGTAAATATACAACAAATGAAGAGAGTTTTATGGTTAAATTCGTGGTATACAACAATGAATTCATTGGCAAATAAAAATGAAATGGTTGAGTGAATATACAACAAACACAAAGTATTTAATGGTTATTTTCGTTGTATACATAAATAAATTCGCTGGAAAATAAAAACAAAATGGCTAAGTGAATATACAACAAACACAAAGCACTTAATGGTTATTTTCTTTGTACACATAAATGAATTCGCTGGAAAATAAAAATAAAATGGCTGAGTAAGTATACAACAAACGCAGTGCCTTTAATGCTTAATTTCACTATATTCAAAAATGGAATCAATGGTAAATAAAAAAACGAATTGCGGAGAGTAAAAACAACATTAATCACAAAGAAATAAAACTTTTAGTGAACTGGAGATTCATCCCCAAAATCGTTGTGTGGAAGCACAATTTGCAGAGAATAAATCACAATAATCATAGAGGCTAAGGAGGGAATAAACGCCCAACAGATAATTCCTTGTTGGATAGAGAAATGATCCTATACTTATTATCCATGCACAGGAAAGCAGGGCAATTGAATCTAAATTTTTAACACCTGAGTGAAAGAAAGTCGATTCGACTCTTGGGCAACTACTCAAACATAGACTAATAACTTAAAAATATAAAGGAACAGAAGATAAAAAAACAATTGTCTTGTATTAAAACAATAAAAAAAACACAGAGAAGAAAGTGCAATCGCAGAGGAATTCTTTGTTGGAGAGTAAGCAATCATGGGTAAGGATGAGAAGAACTTTTAAATCAATTCTACATCAAAGGCTGGCAACAAAATCGTTTTTGGGGCAGAGATAAAATTTATGTGTGAAAGTGCCAAGAAAATCTGATGTAACCATTGAATCAGAGCATGGGTTTTTCCTGGGAGGAAATACGTTAGATAAGCAAGGATCAATCCAATAAATTACAAGCAAGGTTTTTTGAAGGAGAAAACGAGACAATAACGCAATGATGAAAGCATAAGACTGGGAAAATTTATCATGGCAGAATGAATACAAAGATGGGATTACCGCAACGACATGCTTAATTAAATCTCAGTAAAAATATAGAGCCTTGAATAAAATTTCCTAGAAATGCACATGCAATAGAAATTAACTACATTTAAATTGAAACATCATGAGTACAATCTCATTTTAGGATTACTGTAACCAGAGACAAAGAGTCTGAGGTTGTTATTCTACATTTGTGCTCCCTCTTGTCTCTCACTTGTTGAGTGTAAAGACCTCACCAGTACCTCCTAGCCAATGTGTAAGGTAGCTAGAGAGGTAGTGGGGGGGCCCAAAGGGCCCATAGTGATAAT
>CBVK0102817823.1:0-15312 GCA_900067695.1 Picea abies
TAGGGACCTAACCTCCCTAACCCCTCGCGTAGATAGAATAATATATTTTCAATGTAATAAAGGAAAACATTATTTAATAAGGCCTATTTAATAAATATGAACAAGTCAATGTAAGAAGACCTAATAGAAGCTTTTTCTTCTAGAAAGATATTCCTCTAGAATTTTCTTTAGAAGATAGAATTAGTATAAATAAGATTAGCAGGCATGAGAAATCTTTGTCTTGATAATTATTGTAATATAGCTATTCTCTACTGGAGGTTTCCCCCTCGAAGAGGCAAGTGAACATTGCTTTCTTTAAATAAATGTATTATTTATGGCATTGCTCTTCTCAATAATTTGTTGTTCCATTGATATCTGTTGAATATTAATGTTTCTACATATTATATTACATTTGGTACCTTACAGTGAAAAGGTGTCAAAATAATGATTTTGGTGGGTTCCAATGAACCTATCGTTGACTCCTAACATGCAACATAAAGCACGTTGATTAAGCCAAAGGATTATTCCTAGAATATGCTTTCAGAGGGTTTATGAAAAGGTGTCGAAATAATGAGGATTTGAAACCTTCAATGCACACCTATCATCAAGTCTCGATAAGCAAGGTAAAGTGCACCAACGAGGATGATTTTCAAAATTACCGAAATGAAGAGAAAGTGACATTTTTGGCCACCAACAATAAACAAAGCTCATTTTAATGTGAATTGAGCAATAGGAGGTAGCATTTAAACTAGAATATTTATAGAATCTGATTGAAATGATTAAGATTTCTCCCTCTCTAGGAGCTTAGATTCAGTCCTTGGACTTTAAATTCAAATTTGGACATTCAATTTCCTCACTTTGCATTGTGTCCTAACATTCATCATTATGATTTCATGTGCTCTAAAATCGTTCTGTTGATCAACGTATTGATTTGCAAGAAGTATAATTAGCATATGTAATTTGGTTTTCTATCACATTGCCTCTTGTAACTGGTTTAATTATGCTCAATTATGCCAATATCGGGTATTTGTAGTTTCAATCGTTCTTCATCGTCACCTCATTCAATTGAATTATGTTCATAGGATTATCAAATGAGTTATGCTAATTGCATGGATGGATGGTCTCATTATAGGTACAATGCCACCAAAGAGCAGGGGTGATTTTAAGGATGGAAATTTGTCTTAGAATGTAGAAACCTTGGCGGATATTACTAGTCCTTAATATGCAAACTATAAAATGTATGGCAATATTTTTGTAAAAATATTCAAATTTCTAAGGATTTTACATATTTTCTATAAAATTTGAGATATTTTTAAGATAATATAATTTTATTCTATCAAATTTGGACAAATCACTTTTAGAAAAAAATAGAAAGTGGTGAATCTCTTTTTTTTGGAAAAAACATGGAAAATTAGTCTATGGGCAATATATAGCCCCTAAAATTTCCCCTGCCAAGGAGAGACTCTACTTGATAGTCTCCCAAAACACTAAGAGGGAAAGGAAAGGATATAGGGAAAGTGTCAAGCTTAGTGCCGATGGAAGGAGTTGAACCAATAAAGAGCGTGGAGCTAACAATCAGTTTTTTCCTTGAGGAAGGTGTTTGTGTAGCCGCCAATGTATAAGGATACCGAGCCAATCACTAAAACACGAGTTCCCTTGGTGGGATGGAATGAATTGTTTATAAAATTTAGGAGTGAAGATTACCTTGAATCAACATTGCATAGTGACCCTAATGTTAGGGAGATGGATGATAATGTGTTCCCTAATATTGTAAAGTATCAATTGCATTCAGTTGTGGTGATGGTTTTGGTGTTTCCCTACATGGAAGAATTGGAATGGATAATCAACGATACCGATTGTAAGAAATGTTCAATCAATGATGAGAATGGACACTATGTGGGGAAATTTGTTCCCTAGGGGGTTCGTAAATATTATAAGTTTCCAAAATCATAAGTGTTACTCAAAACTAAGTTTGTGACAAAGTTTCATGACCAGTATGATATAAGCAGAATCATAGCTGGCTGGTGGAAAGAGGACACAAAATACTTCAACCCGTTTGTAGGGTGGTACAACATTACATGTTTACAAGAACCGTACATGTACATCATGGTCATGTTATGTCAATTATATGGAGAAAAATATTTCTCTTAGTTTATCAAGGCATGGGAACCATTGGCTCACATAGTGGCCACCACTAGAAATATATTCAATTGGGGAGATATTATTGCCAAATAGCTCAATGTTAGAATTGAGAAAGCTAAAAACCCCAAGCCAGGTGAGGTTCCTTCATTTATATGGCTTCCTCCTTTCTAGACATGATATGTGCTCAAAATATTTTTGTTGAGTTGAACCTTAGTTGGCACATATATGAGGCCCCTATTCATGTTTACTTCAATATGTTGTGGGAAAACAAATATAAAAGGTCGTATTCCATGATTTGTGACTTATTCTTGGCCCTATATGTTATTATTTTTCACCAAGAGTTTTTGAGGCTATCCAAGTAGGCAAAGAAAATTCTTTCATACATTGGTAATTGGTACATAGAAGAGAAACATACATATCTCAAAATATTTGGTGTTATAATTCCACCTCACCTTCTATTTTCATATGTCCCTGATAAGCCAGTTCTTGGGGAAATATGCTATCAAACCATTCTTCAAGGTTTTAGTGCCTCTTTTATTAACGATAAGAAGAGGACCTTCATTCCATATTCTTTTTAGCTCATATATTATTTTGTTAAAGATATCACATAGGCCAAGTAGGAGGGTCTAAGCCATATAGAATATAGGTTTGACACTATAAGGTATAGAAGACATGTCCACAAGGGATAGGTTCCCAAACATGATGAGCATGTTGTCTACAAATGGCCATATTCTCATATTCTCATTTACTGACGGTGCACAACACTGGGGCCAATTTTTGGAGAGGAAGGCCACCCCTGGTCTCATGTTTTTCAGATGTCTATATATAGATGAACAGGTTGAGGTAATAAACCAATGATCAACCACCAATAGAGAATAAGAAGAAGCTAGAAGAATTGAAGAGATCTAGTTGAAATAGGAAGCAGAACACCAAGTCATCCAAGAAGAACAAAACAAAGCACTTCAAGAATAAGAACTTCAACACAAGGTTGAAGAATAATTGAAGAAGAGAGGTAGAAGTTGAGCAAAAAATAAAATCCTTGTCGGAACAGTGGAGGAAAGAGAGGGAAGAAAAGAGCAGGAAAGATTTAGAAGAGAAAAACATGGCAGCACAAGAATTGTTGAGAAAATAGGAGGAAAAGAAGAAGAAGGATTAGGAAGAATCACAATAGCTTACTAAGTAGCCAATAGACTCTCATCCTATGGAGACCCCTCCTCAAAATATCATTTACTTGACTCAATAAGAGGAGGATGTGGTAGAGACAAGTGTTCTCATAGAGAATGAAGCTCCTCCTAACACTGATAAACCAACCCAATATCCCACTGAGACCTAGGCCATTAAAAAATCTGAAGGGGCTAACACAACTCAAGAATCTAACCAAAAGAATGAGGCCACATCTGGAACAACAAGTGAAAATCAGATACCCATTCCAACCCCATCCAAGGAAATTA
Source organism: Picea abies (assembly GCA_900067695.1). Classification (NCBI taxonomy): domain Eukaryota; kingdom Viridiplantae; phylum Streptophyta; class Pinopsida; order Pinales; family Pinaceae; genus Picea; species Picea abies. The sequence continues at coordinate 3,573 of CBVK0102817823.1, forward strand.
TTGTACCTTCAACAACACATGAACCTAGTGAAGGCTAGAAACAAACTAACACATCAACATCATCATAGGGTGAAGCATCAGGAAATATCTAGGTAGTGGACAAAGGAAAAGAACATGGTATGTAGTATTTCCATACCCCGAGAAGCTTAGAGAACATTTTGTCCTAGGGAAATCAACCAATTCTCAAGACGATAGATGAGGTGGAAGATGTGGAGTCTATTTCCTATGATCACAAAAGGAAATTCATTGTTAAGAGGACACAAAAGAAACAAAAAAAAAAAATCTATATGGTTCTATGTTGTATACTTTCGAGGAAAACACAAAAAAAAAAAATCTATATGGTTCTATGTTGTATACTTTCGAGGAAAACTTTATACTAAAAATGCCAAGTTGAGTGAGCTATTTACTATTGGAGTAGCCATCTCGCATGCCACTGTTGATAAGAATAGAACAAAGGAAATATAAGTGGAGGGTATGAGAAGGAATTAGAATACATCATACATTAGGTACATTATTACAAGGAAGCTACAAAGGTTGTACCTAATTTTGTGGGGGATATTTTAGAAGAGCATGCTAGGAATGAGTGGGCAAGAAACATATTTTTACAAAAGGTTGCAGACTTTCAAGAAGATATGTTACATTTTTCTATATCACATAAATAAGTTCTAAAATGGAGTCAGAAAGGAGATAAGGCCCTAGATCATATTAAATACATCAAGGAGGTCCAGAAATCCTGAGGTGAGAAAGACCATGGCATCCGAATATTGAACAATGATAACATATTTAGGATGCAGGGAGCTACTCAATACTAGGTGAATTTAGATGTTGAGCCAAAGATTCAAATGAAGGAACAATGGTAAGTCTACCGCAAATCTTGGGAAAGGATCAATCAAACGATGGACAATCTCTAACTACCAAGTTTCAGGTCACTAGAGAATTTTCGATGGTTTGAAGAAGTGATGTTAGAATTATAGCAAGCTTCCCAAAGACATGAAGATGATGTCAAAGGTATATATATGCAATATAGTGTGGCCACTTGCAAATCTTTTTTATCACTGGAATCGAGACAAATGATAGGTTTTAGTTGTTGAGTCCGAAAATAGAGAAATAGACTCATCACTTCAAAGAAAAAAGGAAACCCTTAGTATTCTGATGGATCAACATAAGTTTTCTTACACTCATGTGCGTGATGCATTATTCACACAATGGGTCGCTTATCATTGTGAGCATGCAACCACCAAGTCACCTAGTCCACATGAGTCATCTTAACATGCAAATTTTGTTTAGTTATTTCAAATTTGTCTTATTCCTAATTGACTATTTTTAGTCATTGAAAGTTCAAGAAATAGAGGCATTGGCCTCTTGCATAAGTGGGTCAAGGATTGTAGAAAAAAATCTTGAATATTGTAGCTAAGAACTATTTTGAAGCATAATTCATAAGCTTTGTATGAGCCAAGGCATTTTTACTGATTTCTTGTATTGTGGATTATTCTACTAACTTAATATGTCGAGTGTTTCTAGTAAGAATTTTGAACTCAATTAAGATTATTATTTATGCTTGAATGAATTTCTAGAATATTCAGTAAATGATTATTGGTATCAGTAGTTGATATTTTATGGAATTATTTATGTGTGTCTCATGTTTAATTTCATTTGTTTTTGTTTATTATGTTAGTTCTTTCTTGAATATTATATGATTTGAAAACTCTAAGTAGAATTGTGTCTATAACCTTAGATAGGTTTGATTGATTGATGTTACAAGTTATCCTTTAGCACATATTTATTTCAATTATTAGATCATTTTCTTTTTGCACTCATACAAACAAAAGTATAAAAAAAAAACACACAATTAATAAAATTTAAACAAACTATTAAATCTCATCGAATGATTGTTGAATTGTAACCCAGAGGATCATTCCACACCAAATACATGGAAATATAATTGTGCATGATCCTTGGGTTTGATCCCTACCGTTGAGCATTGGGAATCCATCCCCATAAACATAATTGGCACTAGAAGGAGGGCCTTGGTATGGTAAGCCATACAAACAACCCACATTTATAAAATCCAAATTCTGAGGTTCCTAGGTTCAGTCGATCAAGAGGTTGACCTACATCTGAATACAGTCGGTTGAGAGATTGACTAGCACACTACACTAGTCGGTTGATTAGTCGATGTGCCTTTCGTTCAGGCATTCGACCTAGTCGAAGATAGTCAGGAAGTGGATCAACTATCCCAACAATCGACTACAAGTTGGATGCGTAGGCAGTCGGGTTGAACATCCTTGTCAAGCCAACTCGATAGAGAAGATTTGGTGGAGTCAACTCTAACAATCAAAAGTTACATCTGGAAACGATCTTCCAGATTCTATGGAAATTGGTTAGATCTTCAGGCTACAAAAAGTAGAACTCTTGGGTCATTTTCATCATGGTGATTAGGCGATTGAGATCCAATATGAATTGTGATGTTCTGATCATAGTGCACCTTTCTTAAGCATTGTACTAGTGTCTTTAGACACCACCCTTTAACTTCAAAAAATTTTGCTCCTCGTCGATTATCTACAACACTATATTTTCTACTTCATGTTGTGTTCCACCCTATTCCCCAACATTGCATAGGTCACCGTGGTATTTTTCAACCAAGTATCATTCAGTGTCTCTAACACACATTTTTGTTGGTAGATTATGAAAGAGAAAGTTGGTGTATTGCAACATGACATAGTATTTTCCTTTGCACAAGATCATCCATCTTATTTACTCATCTTCAAAGTTTCCAATAAGTAAATACTCCTCTTTGAGGGCATCAACAAATTTCCCTCAAGCGGGTTTTGTCGCAGACAATTCAAAATATCAGGCATGTCACACACAATAATTATCTCACAAATATTTGACATGGGAAAGGGACTTCAAAAGAATGAAAGTAATCTTTTCACTATTGGAAAAGTTGTGAATAAATAAATAATCTTGAAGTAGAGTTAACCATCTCCCCAAAGATTTTTCATCTATCTCTCCTTATAACAAAGGTATATCAAAATTAATATATACCTCGAAGGATGTTGTTCCTCTTAAATGAATACTAGTAGAAGGTTCCTTTGTCACTACTAAGAGTTCTCGAAGGATATCGACAAAAGGGTCCATCAACTCGTTTATTTGTCACTCAAGGGATTCCTAAAGAAACATTTTGATAAGATCCCTTGACATGTCATATTTCATTACTTCATACACGATGGGACAATGTTTGGGTCAATGAGGGAAGTCTTCACTAAGGTTGGTTAGTTTGAGGCCCAAGTCCCTATTCCTAGACCTTATAGTGGACATGCATGAAGAAACAATAATGGGTACAAATTGTTCTCATAACATTAATCCAAATTGGATTGAGGAGAATGAAAAAAGGTAGTATTGCAAATATAACAAAAGATACATCATTGAGAATAGAGTATTACAATAAAATATTATTTAAAGGGTGAATCCATGTATCTCGGTCGCACTTTTTGGCAAGCCATGCATGTGAATATGGCCTATGCAGACCCTTGATCAAGGTTTTACCTTGATGGAGGTGTAAATCCATTGATCAAGGTTTCAAGCATCAATAAGGGCCTTATAACATCAATCGAGAGATAAATTAATGATGAAAAATAACTATATATGTCAAAATACCTTAATTAATGATTTTAAAATACCTAAATCTTGAAAATCAAGATTCCCCCCTTTTTGTAGGTTTTCATGGAGCTACAACTTCCACTAGGTGAAATCCCTTCATCACTTCCATGGAAGGTGGAAAACTTGGTGCATGTAGGTTTGCCATTGAGTATTCTATCCAATAACATGTAATTTTATTTTTCTTTTTAACTTTTTTTCCTCCTGAGTAGTGAAAGCCCTGGAGAACCAAAAAATTATGAAAAATATGTGTGCACTATGTTAATGTATTATCCTCAAAAAGGTATTTTTGGTTTTTCATTTTAAGTAAACAAGAGAAAAAAAATTGCTGGGAACACAAAGGTGTATAAAATGAAATTCAAATATTAATTTGTTAGCTTTGAAAAATAATAAAAATATCACTTAAAAAAAAAAAAAGGCACTACTAGTAACTCTTCTAGAAATTTGCAAGGACAACATTTAATTAAATGGAAATTTGACACATTAAATGTCATTAATATTTCAAAAAAATATCTTTAGAAAGACATCACTATTCCATGCAAACTGGTTTTTTCACTACACATCAAAGCTCACAATGAGTGTGTGAGTTTCAAGGGCTTCAATTTAAAAAATATGTAAAATCTCAAATTTTCATAGCCACATTTCACTAAAAAGTGGACACATCTTCATGGATTCACCTCAAATTTTATTAATGAATCATATGGTGAAAATAGTTGCATTGTACATAGCAACATGAAGTGGCTAGAATGGTGATATCTTATCTTTGAGAAGAGATGTAACAATGATGTTGATTCACAAAATCCCATAGCAAGATGTTGAAATTATGGTTTAACATAATTCCAAAAACCCTAAGAGAAAAAAGTGTAACCCTAGGTGCTACACTGGCAAATGGAATGTTGGTCCTAGAGAGCTTGGTTGGTATATCAACTTACCAATGTGGTAACTTTCACATGCCAACTCTGTTTTAAGTGTTATTTGGATCGTTAAAAAGATTATTCCAAGATCTATGTGAATTTCAAATACAAACTCCATTTCAAATGTTCTTTAAACTATACAAAGATCACTCCGAGATCTATATGTTCCAAATACATCACTATTATCTATAACTATACTAACACAATCTTCCAAAATACATTAAAAAAAACATATATCTCTAAAAATACAGAGAAAATAAACCAAAAACACATAAAAATTGGAGACCCAAAATCTTATTATAATCTAATAATATTAAAGATTATTTTGAAAATAATCACAATCTCCCAAAATACATAGAAGAAGAAAAAAAAAAACATGTCAAAAATTCAAAACCTACAAACCTATTATAATCTAATAAGATTGAAGACTATTTTATAATATGCCACCCCTCCAAAGTTTTACTTTGAATAAAAAAACATGTCAAAAATTCAAAACCTACAAACCTATTATAATCTAATAAGATTGAAGACTATTTTATATTATGACACCCCTCCAAAGTTTTACTTTGAAAATGGTGAAAATTCCAAATCATTATTATATAATGACACCCCACCAAACGTTTACTAGAACCTAACCTTATAAATATATTTATTAATATACATCATAATAACATTGAAGTAATTTTATCTGCATAAGATTTTTGGATGAATATTGTGTAAGAAGTTTTTTTTTAATTTTTTATCAATGATTAAAAGCTATTGTTAAAATAAAAATAAAGTAATTTTTAATTTATATTGGTGTATTAGATTTTTTCTTTTGATTGAGGTATACATATTTTATTTCTTTTTTAATTTGAATTTGTGATTTTTTTTTAGGAGAAACACATGTTCTTAACAATTAGATCCACTCAAATATTATCATATTTTTATTCAACAAAATGGTTTGTCTTAATTGCTAATATAATAAAGCATTGAATAATGTTATTTGTGAACATGGAAAATGGGCTAAATTTCATGGTGATTAATATCCACTCTGTTATGCAATATTGAATGATGAGTGAAGTAGTGTATAGATTCTAGAAGTTAAATTGTTTCAAATCCAATAACTTATATACCAGTTCACACAGCCTTTAATATTACATAGCAAAATTTAATACTTCAATACTACGTAGCAGAATGGATATTAACTGCCATAAAATTTAGTCAATTTTCCATCTCTTCAAATGGTAAGGAGTGAGTTAATTCTGGATTACTTTTTGGGCAGGTTTTTTGATGACCCCATTTTAAATTTCCAGCCAATCCAAAACCATGATCGATTTTCTGAACATCTAGATTGGTTTAAAATGGGGCAAAATCCCTTGATTAAGGTTTTGAAATGCATGAAACTTTGATCCATGCGAAACTCAAACTACCCATGAAAATCTAACGAAATTCAAATCCATTTTTTTACCTAAAAAAATCTATTTGCTCCAAAATTCACGTACTCCCAAATGGTAATTCTCAATTCAATGTTTTTTATTCCATATCCACATGCTGTTTCCCCCTGGCTCTTACTCCCAGCCATATCTTTCTCGAAAAGAACGATCATCAAAATGGGATGGGATGATTCATGTATTATTTAGCAATTTCGAATTGTTTAAAAAATACCAAATTATTGCCATCCAAATGACAAAACTGATCGTATTAATAGTCGCCAGCCTCTGTAGCAAAGTTGTGATTGAAAGTTCCTCCATGACTAATCTCAATCAAAAGCGGCCGTATTGAAAGTTCCTCCATGACTAATCTCAATCAAAAGCGGCCGTATTGAACTTGATACTCTTGTCTTCTTCCCGTTTAAAAATTTCATTTTTAGGCTGTCGATTTAATATTTTGCCCATGTCCCGGGATGCATCGACATCCACATATTCAGAACGGCTCCATGATATATGTACGAAAGGCCAATTGTATTCACAGCCATATTTTGACAGGATCTTCACAGGCTTTAAAGCTCTTCATAGGCTTTAAAGCCTGACTGTGGCAGGCTTTGTCGGTAAATACTACTGACTGTGGCACGCATCATTGGCCTGTGGATGATGCTGGTCGCTTATGACAGGCTCATCATTGGCCTGTGGATGATGCTGGTCGCTTATGACAGGCTTTATCAGTATGTGAAACTACGACTAATTGTCGCGGCCCATTATGGGCCTACCTCTGAACAGAAATAGGTTTTCCGATTTAAAATAAAACCACCGATGCTTCGCTCTTCTACTGTTGTCGACAGCCTCGGAGCATGTGAAAGCAGCAATACTGTGAAATAATTTCAATGATAGATTTTTTAAGTTTTTTTTAAATGGAGTAAGCTAACTTGGGAGCGCAATTTTCTCTCTGGAGTTCCGCTTTTCAGTCAAAAAAATGGGTCTCAATCTGGCCAAATTTTCAGAGGTAAGCTGAGTTTGGCATGGACCAATGCATTTCAGAACCTTACCTCAAGGGTTATGTTCCATTTTAAACCAATCCAGATACTCAGAAAATCTATCAGAATTCTGGATTGGCGGGAAATTTAAACGCAGACTACCTAAAAACCTACAGGAAAAATAAGCCGGGAAGAAAGATTGCTCCAGAGTTAGCCCACTCATTTTTTAACTGTCAATAAGGCAGAAAAGTTGAGCAACCGATATTCTCACATCACACCCAATTAATCATTATGTTAATTAATATATATATATATATATATATATATATATATATATATATATGATACTTTTTATTATATAAAAATCGATGTTTTCACTTCCCTTGTTCCAACAATAGACAATATGGAAATATTTATTGTCAATGCACAATCTAATACTAGGTCAACGATTTATCGATCACTATAGTCCCTCTATGCCTACGGCAGGGACTAATAAATGTATATAAAACTAACCATAAATGATATAATAACAATATAAATCAAAATATTAGAATATTTAATAATAATTTAAATCAAGTTTGTAGGGGTGTAGACCAACTGGCAAGTGCCTTGTAAATGGAAGGAAATATATAAAGGAGGTCTCAAGTTTAATTCTCACGACAATTTACTTAATTAATTTAAATCAAAATACTAAAATTTATTAGTAAAAATATTTTAAAAATTAAGCAACACATTTTTACATTTAAATAAATTACATATATAAATCTAAATTATATGGAGAAAAAGGTTATACAATGAGTTTGTTACATTTAAATAAATTACACATATAAATATGGAGAAAAAAGTTATACAATGAGTTTGTTTTCCACTAGAAAATTACACATCATATTAAGATATATAATCTGTTCACATTGTCAAAACTATTACAGCCATAGTACTCACCTTGAGTAATATCCACTAGACATATCAAAGAAGCTACAAAGTACAATAATGAGCCCTTCAAAAAACAAACTATCAAAAAAGATTGTCCAAACAATAGACAAAACTTTTACAAAAAAATTTTTTTGTCTTACATACATTCCAAAAGAAAACTACCATCCTATATGTCTTCACATAGATAGAGTCCACTGAAATATCAACTAGTACAACTTTAAAAAGTGTCTTGGTCCCTCATGACCATCTACCCACTAATTGTAAGCTATGGCTCCTGGACATGCAATGAGGGCCTTTTTCGATAAAATATCATCCTCAAGATTCTCTTCTCTGTAAACATGCGCAAAAGTGATGACTGAAAAGAACTTGAAGAGTTCCTTTATCTTGTCCTTCCAACAGTGGATAGAGATTGCCTGAAAAGATCCTTTGTTATTTAGCCAGTCAATTACAATTTTTGAATCCCCTATCACATGGAAGTCTGTGATAGAAAGTCTATGAGCCAAGGTTAGAGAAGTCCAAGCACCCAAAAGTTTCGCTCTTGTGTTTGATCCTCCTCCGCAATTAAGTGTCCACCTATTGACTTGAATTGACACATTATGTGTCTTATGCATAGAGATTTTATCTTCAACATTGTATTTTTGTCTAGTAATATTTGGTTTAAATTTTATGTAAGTAATCATTGGATTGATCTCAAGTTGATATTTCTCCAATTCCCAGTTTTTTTAAAAATTGCAATCTTCTATTACTATTCCTATCCATATTTTTATTTTAATATATATGTCATAAATAGTCATAAAGCTTCTGTAACATACTTTTTCTATTAATACAATAATTGTTTTGTGTAAAGCTCACACTCATAACAATTGCTAAATAGCTTAAATATTTTATAAAATTTGTGAACTAGTCGTGAGATGATGAGATGAAACCAAATTTATGAAAGCAAGTGCTATGGCCATATTACAACAAACACTATCCTCTCATCTTGTCTTGAGATTTCACACTTTCCTCATATGTTCACACACCTCACATGTAAGAAAACTATGATAAAGTTAACTCTCATAGAATTTGTGGTAACCTTACATTGAACAAAAATAGAATATGCCAAGCATTATAAGTGTAAGGTACTTACATGTAAGAAAACCATCATAAAGTTGTTGTCATCATTGTGTAAGAGGAATCTATCATAGTTATCGTAGAGTCTTTCATGACCTTACGTTGACCAAAAATAGAAGATGCCAAGCATCATAAGTGTAAGGAATATGTCATAAGGTTGTAGGGGAATCTCTCCCACATGGCACATTCGTCCTGCAAGGAATCCCATTCAAAATTTATGTGCCCTCTTCCTAGGAGAACAACTTATAAACAAAAAAAACAAAAAAAACAATGGTACCTCATTATGAGGAAAGTGTTCACCTAGCCGAGTTTCTCTCTTAGAGTCTTGAACTTTCCCTTTCTAACGGGTTTCATAAGAAAGTCCACAACCTGTGAATCAATTGAACATAATCAAGAACAATAGATCCCTTATGTATTCTATCTCCTAGGAAATTATGCTAGATATATATGTTTTTGAAGTGATCATGAAACAATGGATTCACAAATAACCTGGTACAACTTTGATTGTCGCAGTACACAATTGTGGGGTATAGCATCTAATCGTTCAACTATGTAATCAAATTGTGAATCCAAATGGACTCACAACATGCCATTGATGCTACCATATACTTTGTTTTAGTTGAATTGGGCGCAATTGTCTCTTTCTTCCTATTGAACCAAGAATTCATACATAATCCCAAGCTAAAGAAGTAACCAGAGTATTATTCCTTGTATTTGCATCTCTTGCACAATCTAAATCTACAAATCCATGTATCAACAACTCTCCATCTCTCACATACCTCATGTCATAATGATCTATACCCTTTAGATATTTGAGTAGATGTTTGGTATCTTTCCAATGAATCTACTTGGGTTCAACCATGAACTGGCTCAACATATTCACTACAAAACAATTATCTAGTATAGTATTCAAAAGATACATAAGGGAGCCAATTGATTGCCTATACAAAAATGGATCTACAAAATCGAAGTCTTACTCATTAGATAACTCTATATTTGGCACCATAGTAGTGGTCAAGGGTTTGCATTCTAAAATACCAAATATCTTCAGAATCTCCATTATATACTTCCCTTTCCCAAAGAAGATTGCACCTACACCTTGTTAAACCTCTAGAACTTAAAAGTGATGCATAAGGCCAATATCCTTTATGTCATATTTGCTTGCCAATTTTTTCTTGCACCTTGCAATCAAATCCTTGGAACTACTTGTAAGAATCAAATCTTCTACATACAAGGCCGAAACAAGAAAATCATATTTACTATATAATTAATAAGATTGGAATTTGTTACAATCTTGGTGAACCCCAACTACATAAAGTACTCACTAATCCTTGAGTACTATGCATGTGGTGCCTACTTTAGCCCATAAAGGGCCTTCTTCGACTTGCACACATGAGTATCTCACACTCTCACCTCAAATTCTCTAAGTTGACTAATGTATACTTCCTCTTGAATCAGAGAATTTAGAAAAGCAATACTTAGATCCATCTAGTATAATGGAGAACCAAAAATTGATGCATTAGACATGATTACTTTGATAGAAGTATACCTTGCAACTAGTTCAAAAATTGTCTCATAGTCAACTCCCTCTTTTTGACAAAATCTTTGACTAAAAATCCATCTTCGTATAGCTTCAATATTCTCCCCTTTGTTGCATGCTTAATCTTGTATAGCCACATGGAATCTATCAAATATTTCCCTATTAGTCTTAGTTGTTGATTAATTGGGTTGGTTGTCATTGATGTCAACCCTTGAAGAAAGTCTGATAGCGAATTCTGGTAGCACATGGTTTGGGTAATAGACCCAAGTTTGTTTGATGGATAATGTATGAATTTTGATATATTTGCAGGTAAGACTATTCTAGATGGATAGTACATGTCATGTCATTTCCGGTGGTATGTGTGAAGAGATCCTTTGTTATTTAGCCAGTCAATTACAATTTTTGAATCCCCAATGACATGGAAGTCTGTGATAGAAATTCTATGAGCCAAGGTTAGAGCATCCCAAGCACCCAAAATTTATTCTCTTGTGTTTGATCCTCCTCCACAATTGAGTGTCCACCTATAGTCTGAATGTTCATTGCGCTTGATGACTCCACCTGCTCCACTTTTTTCCCCATTTTTTTGAGCATCCCCATCGAACCATCCTATAATTCTATTAAGTGGAAAAATATGGACTGGACATCTAATAGAGTGCAGATTTTCCTATGGTCTGTGGCTTCTCACTGCGCCTAAGGAGAGATAAATGACCTTCTCCATATATGGATTCCTTGACTCAAAAATAGCCAAGTTTCTTTCAATCCAAATGAACCAACATATGAATGTTGGCAAGGACCAAATGAACCAACATATGAATGTTGGCAAGGATGAAAGACTATGATTCTAGAAGGCCCAAATTACAAAACAATCTGTCACTGAAGTTTCTGTCCACCCTGTAGATAGCTTGTATTGCTCTTTGATCTTGTTCCAAACAGTGCGAGTGAAAGGGCAGTGTACAAAAAGATGTATTCTAGATTCCCCGTTTCCTTTGCATAGATGATAGAATCCTGGCCCATACCAACCTCTCTTTTGGATATTATTCCAAGTAAGTAATTTGTCTTCAATGAGGAGCCAGGAAAAAATTTTAATCTTTTGTGGGCAATCCCAGCCCCACATATTTTTCCTCCAACCTCCTATTTTTTTCTTCCATAGCTTGGTTGTCAGCACATTATATACATTTTTTGTTGTTATCA
>CBVK0102817834.1:0-10317 GCA_900067695.1 Picea abies
AGATTAGGTGGAGCTAGTTTAGAATCCAAATATCTTTCAAGATTAGGTGGTGCTAGTTTAAAATCCAAATATCTGTGACTTCTAGTCTGTGGAGCTAGTTTAAAATCCAAAAATCCAAATATTGTTAGTCGGTGGCTTCCGTTTAATTTTTTTAAATGATGCATATGGGAGTGTTTATTTAAGTTTTGGAAATTTTGTTTTATTAGGTTGAGTATTTCTCACGACATCAAATTTATGCGTTTATTTAAGTTTTTGGCAATCTTGTTTTATTAGGTTGAGTATTTCTCACGACATCAAATTTATTACTCGGTTCAATTTGTGTAATTTATGATTAAGTTTTTGGCAATCTCGTTTTATTAGGTTGAATATTTTTTAGGACATCAAATTCATTTATGGGTACAATCTTAAACTAACCGTCTCAATAACCAAGGTCAAGTTCTTGAACTTACCTTTAAAATCCTGGAGATGGCGGTAAATTTCATGCTAATTAGAATAATCGATAACTGAATATTTGGAAGAGCCACTTTTACAATTATGCTTACCAGAGTTATTAACTTCTCCAAAACAAATTAACCTCCAGTTACACACAATCCATATAATTATGTAATGCATTTTGTTTACTATTCAAGATTTTAGTATAATTGCTATCAAATAAAATAAACAATCACAAACTCTAGATGAGTGTTGAGATTAATCTAACCCCTTCACCTGTGTACACGCTTTACCTGCCCATCTTTATTGATAAATTTCTACTAGTGATCTAAAGATCTATCATTAATATTAAGTACTCTGGAATGTCATTGTGGAAATAGATTATGCTGAGTGTGCTTATCATTGTAAATTTCGGCATCGTCAATTGTCTGATCTACTGCAGCAAAAACTTCAATTTATAGTCTAGAAACTTCAATTTACTGTGAAATGCTAACCTAATAACAATATACAACTCATTCATTCATATTACAAGACAAAATGAAAACTAAATAAGTTTCTAATGTATTTTATGAGAAACCATTTACTAAGACTTTTCTCTTAAATAGTTGTTTGTGGAATTTGGATCGATGATTTTATTTATGTCATTGTGGAAATAGATTATGCTTAGTGTGCTTATCATTGCAAGTTTTTGCATCGTCAATTGTCTGATCTATTGCGGCAAAAACTTCAATTTATAGCCTGGAAACTTCAATTTATAGTCTGTAATGCTAACCTAATACCAATATACAACTCATTCATTCATATTACACAGACAAAATGGAAACTAAATAAGTTTCTAATGTATTTTATGAGAAACCATTTACGAATACTTTTATTTTATTTTAACATGCTTAGATGTTTGTGTGCCAGGCAGTTTACTTTTGTGCAAGATGTGATGCAATGGATAAAAAGGACATGTCGTTGTTCAAGGAAGGTGCGGTACATGTCTTCCACTTCCCCTCTGTATATTTAAAATAAAATAAAAAGGTTACAATTCCGATTTTGTATTTTAAAGCTACAAACCTGTTTACTATTCTATTCTGGTTGAAGAAAATGACAAGTGTTCAATGTTTACTATTCTATTCTGGTTAAAGAAAATGACAAGTCTTCACTATGATGCTCATTACATTAAATTGATGCTATTATGCTCCGTACATTTAATCAATTTTCTTTTTATTATATATGATTTTCCACTACACCCAATTTTATTTTTATTATATATGATTTTTCACTACACCCAAAAATAGTTGAACAGGATTATTGTAATTTAACTTGAATTACAGTACAATTACAATTACAGGATTTTCAATCTGGTTTAATTTTAAGTTTTCATTCCTACTGACAGATTTAAATCTTTTAAAATGATGTTTATTTATTTTCTTTTTAACTAAAATGTAGAAAATTATTTTATTTATTACACAAAATCATATAGCTTAAATATAAAAAACTATCTTATTCTATTCTATTGCACAAAACCATATAAAATTGAGCGGATTTAGTAGACCCACAAAACCATATAAAATTGAGCGGATTTAGTAGGCATTGAAGTTTGAAGGCGTAATCGGTGGTCAGAGCTATTAACAAGCCTAAGCGTGATCAGAGATGTTACCAAGAAAGCGTCCATTTTCCAATTCCAAAGTGTTCTGGCTCTTTCTGTGGGGATCGATCATGTGACCGATTCACATAGTCGATATAATATTTGCTGAATAACATATATATACAAGTAGTTTGTATAAACATAATTATATCATTTGTCAGAAAATTAATTATTAAAGTAATATACAGAAGTAGTGTTTAATATTAAAGTGATCAAATAATTTTTTTTTCTTATTATTAATTATTATTGTTTTTCTTTATTTTTATTTCTGGATTGTTATTTATATATTATTAATTATTATTATTATTTTTTAATTTTTCATTATTATTGTTTTTTTTTATTTTTATTTTTTATTGTTATTTATAAAAAATAACTAAAATAATTCTGAAATGTAATTTATTTAATATTGAATTTATGTGTAATTTTTTTAAGTTAATATATATATGATTTTTTTTTATTTTTTTTTTTGGGTCAAAGTACATTTTCATTTCTTTTTAAAATTGATTGCTTTATTAATTAAAAGTTATTATTTCATTAAAATTGCAGTAATAAAGTGGTTTGACAATTTAATAAGTTATATAATTTAAATATAAAAATTAATGTTTTAAATAAAAAATATTTTAAAGTGAGTTATATAATTTTAATAATTTTTTATGTAAAATAAAAATTTATATTTAAAATTTAAATAAAATAAAATGAAAATTTATATCTATTTTTATTATTATTAAAAATATAATAAAAATATTTTTATGCTCAATATATTTTTAGAGACAAGTTTTGTCCAAAACCTGTCAATATAGCAAAACCCATCAACCAAACCACTTTGCAACTCCCACACTAATGATATGATGTAGTGTGAAGTCACAATGAGTGTCGGAAGGGTTTTCAAACTCCGTCTTAATTTGGTTGAAGCTTTTTTCAATGACATGGTAAAGTTTTGTGTTATCTTATTTAAAATGAGATAAAATATATATTATTTTATTTTATTAGGTAGTTTTATGAATTTAATTAATTAAAAAAAAAAAAAAATTGTGATATACAATTTTTATGTGTAACCAAAAATTTAATATACAATTTTTTTAAAAAGGTGTTACTAATTTCAAATGATTACACCACATATCTAATAATTTAAATATTTAGTAATTAATTATATTACATTTAATTTAATATTTTAAAAAATTACACAACTTAATTTAATATTTTAAAAAATTATTTATATTTTATTTAATTTAATGTTTTTAATAGTTTTAAAAATAAAATATTTAATAATTTAAATATTCAATAATTATTTATATTACATGTTTTCAATAATTTTAAGAAATAAATTACATATATATATATATATATTTAATATTTTTTTTAAAAATACATTATATTATATATAAAAAAATTCATATTCCTAATTATTTTGAATTTAATATTTTAAAAAATTATTTATATTCTATTTAATTTAGTTTAATGTTTTAATAGTTTTAAAAATAAAATATTTAATAATTTAAATATTCAATAATTATTTATATTACATTTAATTTAATGTTTTCAATAATTTTAAGAAATAAATTACAAATATATATTTAATAGTTTAAAAAAAAAAATACATTATATTATATATATAAAAAAATTATATTCCTAATTATTTTGAATTGAATTAAAAATATATAATTAAATCATTAATAATAATTTTAAATTAAAATTAAGTATATCAATTTTCCTATAAAATAAAGATAAAAACATAATAGAGTCACCAAAACACTATAGTTATATACTTTATTAATGACAATTTTTTTCATAGTAAAGTTTATGAAAATATTTTTAATGGTAGATACAACAATGTTATTTGAGCATAATTATATTACATGTACATAATAGTGACCTCCTTGAGTCTCTTCATATTAAGAGAATTTCAACCAAAACAATTTTAAACTCTTACTTAAATTTCAAAGTGGAGTTACTAGAATTTACAAATACTAAAATTGTTATCATTGGATGAAGTAAAATTTTTATGGTTGGATGAAGGACGAGGTTGGAAACTAGGTTGGAAATTTTGTTTATCTCAAAGATGGAAGTGAATTTTTCAATTGGATATGATTCATCAAAGTTAGGTTAAGGATTTAGTTGTACACGGATAAGATGCAACATATTTAATGTTCTTGATTATATACTTTCTCTAAATGATTATTATGTTACACCACATATTTAATAATTTAAATATTCAATAATTATTTATATTACATTTAATTTAATATTTTAAAAAATTACACCACTTAATTTAATAATTTAATGTTTAAAAAAATTACTTATATTCTATTTAGTTTAATGCTTTTAATAGTTTTAAAAATAAAATATCTAATCATTTAAATATTTAATAATTAATTATATTACATTTAATTTAATACTTTTAGTTTAATGTTTTCAATAATTTTAAGAAAAAAATTATATATATATATATATAATAGTTTTTTCAAAAAATACATTATATCATATAACAAAAATATGTTACTAATTATTTTGAATTAGAATTAAAAATATATATAATTAAATCATTATTAATAATTTAAAATTAAAATTAAGTATATCAATTTTCATATAAAATAAAGATAAAAACATAATAGAATCACCAAAACACTACAGTTATATACTCTATTAATGACAATTTTTTTCATAGTGAAATTTATGAAAATATTTTTAATGATAGATAGAACAATGTTATTTAAGCATAGTTATATTACATGTACATAATGGTGTCCTCCTTGAGTCTCTTCATATTAAGATAATTTCAACCAAAACAATTTTAAACTCTTACTTAAATTTCAAAGTGGAGTTACTAGAATTTATAGATATTAAAATTGTTATAGTTGGAAGAAGTAAAATTTTTATGGGTGGATGAAGGATGAGGTTGGAAATTTTGCTTATCTCAAAAATGGAAGTGAATTTTTCAATTGGGTATGATTCATCAAAGTTAAGTCAAGGGTTTAGTTATACACGAATAAATTAATAAAAATTCAGTGATTTTGTAGTATCCAGACATATCTAGTTCAATCTCTTGGATGAGATATTATAACACAGTTTATACAAACTCTTTTTTAAAATACATAAAAGAAATTTGGCATCTTACCTATAAGGTGATGAAAAACAAATCCACTTCAAAAATAATATTTTTGAAATAGATTTATCCATGTTACTTTCAAACAATACAAATGGATAGATATGATATAATGGCATCTTTGAAATCAATTAAGACATCTGTGAAATCAATTTAGTATATGTAGTTTTGGAATATGGTAAAGAAATGACCATTTGTTTGTAAATATCCTTATGCAGAATGAAATATTTTTTTCATTAAAGTAATGGATCTAATAAATAGTTTGTCTCATTAATGTAATGGGTCAAAATCAAAGATAAATTATACATTGTTTGGATTCAAAGACTTTTGCATTACATATAAATACATCATTATTACTTAAATGTTAATAAAACTTGCTTCCTTTAAGAAAGGTTGAGTAAAATGCATAGCTTCACCAATAATGTGGATGACCTATCCATAACCAATTAGTATACTAAATAATGTTGAGAAAAATAACAACTTCATAAAAAAACATGGATGTCTTTTAAAAATAATTAAGTTAATTCTAATAAATAGAAACATGTATCTAGAGACATGTAAGGAGGGAAGATAGATGGTGCTTTAGGGGATTTATGTAAGGTATTTGCTTATGGATGGTAGTGGGCACACATAGTAGTGAATTGTTCATTATTGCCTTTATACAAGATGAGAGGCCTTGAGACTATGGGCCAAGCATCATCAAAATAGTGGACAACTTCAAATACAATCATTTTAATTGCAATATCTTTATAATCCCAATTAACAATATTAATATAAAAACTCTTTGAAAGTTCAAATATAAAACCTCTCTAGAATTACTTCGACATTCTCATTCGCCAACTTAAAAGGTATGCTAGTATATTTTAATAAATAGTAAAAAAAAATCTCCCACATTCAAATTCAAACCTCAAATTATAACTTATTTAATTGAATAAAAGATATTATTTTAATCCATATGCAACATAAATCAACGGAAAGACTAATTAACGAGGTTTATCATTTCTCAAATTATAATTTATTTAATTGAATAAAAAATATTATTTTAATCCATATGTAACATATACAAATCAGCGTAAAGACTAATAAACGAGGTTTATCATTTCCCCGTTAGTGCAGCTTTTCCTTTTCCGTTAGTAACTTTCAATGTGTTAGAAATGAGTCCAAAAGAAAGAAAGGTACCGATTTAATTCGATTTCCCTGATAAAGGGCACTCGCTTAACGTCAGACAACTGGTTGAAGGATTCTCGGCGAATATTTTAGAGTTATCCAGCGTCCTTATCCACCCACAAACATGTGATTCTTTCAGCGCCTTATTTTCGGTGCACGTGACTGTGGACCTCTCATCACCTGTGAGCATCTGGATCGGGGTTTAATAAGGACATTAACCCAACAGGTTTGAGATCTGGTGAGGGTTTAATAAGGATGTAAACCTAACACATTTGAATACAGATGTTCAGTCAAACTTCGGGCTATAGGAGCCTGCAGCGCAATATGGATTGAGTGGAGGAATATGAAAGACCATTGTATGGTAGATCTTGCATTTTGAAATGGGTGTATTTAGGGAAATTTGGCAGAGAGATCAATTTCTGACTGTGAAGTTGCTCGACTGTCTGGGATGGCTCGAGATAATTGAAGCAGTAACAGATTCCGATAGTATTCTATACGCAGCAATAACCTACATACGCAATCTCTTGGTGCTTATTCGCAATCATGGCTGTGGATCGGATGCCTGGAACACTAAAACGAAGAGATCACGGCCATGATTGCTAATGAACTACATGGTTGAGTCTGGATGAGGCTGGGAGCAGGACATAGTTGGAATCAACTATGTACTAACTGCCTGTTTCAGAGTGGATGCCCTGTAAAGCGCTCTGGTAGCAAGAAGGACAATAGGAGATTATCTGGTGGACAGTAGAGGTACTGCGTTTGCTAACCAGGGCAACAAGAGATTATGTTGTGGACAATAAAGAAAGGTTTTAAGGGAATATGCTGTGGACAACCGATGAAGTCTCTTTGCTCTAGAAGGGCGATAAGAGATTATATTGTGGACAGTAGAAGAACTGGGTTTAAATATGATCAATGATAAAACCTGGAACAACCATGTTTGTGCATTGTGATTTTGGGTCTTGGCTATTTGCAAGGTTAATGGCTTGGGTGAAGGGGAGATTTGGCAATTATCTTATTGCGGGGATTGTTTTCGGGAAGAACTTCTTCAATGAAGTTTCAACGATTGTATGACTCGATTAAAATAATGGGCAAAGTTAAGTGAAACTATATCCAGACAGGCCAGAATTATGGTGCGATCTTCTGCATACCCAATTGTATATTGCCTGGAGTTTGTGCGTTAGTGACCAGTAGCCATGGATTAGTCCATTTTATGTAATATAATATCTCTTTTTGTTAAATCAAGTTGTGTAAAATGGGTTATTTTTTCTTTTAATTTATTTACATTTTCTCAGAACTTCTATCCAAAATCGTCTCTTAGGTATACTGGTAAATTTACCTTGTTGGTGTTTCAGTGAATGTATGACTCAATTAAAATAATGGGCACAAAATTAAGTGAAACTATGTCCAGACAGGCCAGAATTCTGGTCTGATCTTTTGCATATTTCAATGATTGTATGACTCAGTTAAAATAATGGGCAAAGTGATCTTCTGCATACCCAATTGTATATTGGCTGGAGTTTGTGCGGTAGTGACTAGTAGCCATGGATTAGTCCATTTTATGTAATATAATATCTCTTTTTGTTAAATCAAGTTGCTTAGAATGGGTTATTTTTTATTTGAATATATTTACATTTTCTCAAAACTTCTATCCAAAATTGCCTCTTAGGTATACTTGTCAATTTACCTTGTTGGTGTTTCAGTGAATGTATGACTCAATTAAAATAATGGGCACAAAATTAAGTGAAACTATATCCAGACAGGCCAGAATTCTGGTCTGATTTTCTCCATATTTCAATGAAATTTCAATGATTGTATGACTCAGTTAAAATAATGGGCGAAGTTAAGTGAAACTATGTCCAGACAGGCCCAGAATTCTGGTGCGATCTTCTGCATACCCAATTGTATATTGGCTGGAGTTTGTGCGTTAGTGACCTGTAGCCATGGATTAGTCCATTTTATGTATTATAATATCTCTTTTTGTTAAATCAAGTTGCGTAAAATGGGTTATTTTTTCTTTGAATGTATTTACATTTTCTCAAAACTTCTATCCAAAATCGCCTCTTAGGTATACTGGTCAATTTACCTTGTTGGTGTTTCGGTGAATGTATGAATCAATTAAAATAATGGGAACAAAATTAAGTGAAACTATGTCCAGACAGGCCAGAATTCTGGTCTGATCTTCTGCATACTTCAATGAAATTTCAATGATTGTATGACTCAATTAAAATAATGGGCAAAGTTAAGTGAAACTATGTCCAGACAGGCCAGAATTCTGGTGTGATCTTCTGCATACCCAATTTGTGTATTGGCTGGAGTTTGTGCTTTAGTGACCTCTAGCCCTGGATTAGTTCATTTTATGTAATATAATATCTCTTTTTGTTCAATAGAGTTGCGTAAAATGGTTTTTTTTTTTAATGGATTCTATTTACATTTTTACAAAACTTCTATCCAAAATCACCTCTTAGTTATACATGGCAATTTACCTTGTTGGTGTTTCAATTGAGCTATGCTTATAAAACCAACTACAACAAATATAATGGACAGGGAATTTACAGATCAATTGCAAATTGACCGCAAGTAACCCCCTTCGATTCTCAGCGCAGTCCATACGACTTATTTGAGATTCCCCTGGCAAGTCCGAGTCCCAAAAATTGGAGGTTTTATAAAAGAAAAGGTTTGAATAGTAAAGCACACAAACTACTAGAGTAATTGGAAGACTTCAATGGTTTTGGATGGGATTCAGGCAGTGATCATCTACAGGGTGCTTGTATTGGTGTGATACTGTCAACACAACCACATGCCCAATTCTTCCATCACAATGGTTTTGGATGGGATTCAGGCAGTGATCATCTACAGGGTGCTTGTATTGGTGTGATACTGTCAACACAACCACATGCCCAATTCTTCCATCACGCAAAGAAATTCATTCGTGATATATATCTCCAAAGCCCATAACCTAGATTCCTTACTCATATCCCTGCAATACCTTCCTTTGAAATCTTCTGCAGCAATCTCTACAGAAGTCTGCAATTGCATGGAAGAGAAAACTCCTGCAATAGATCACGGTCCCAGACCTGCTTTCCCTTCGGATGCCTCCTTAACAGTGCCAAGGTTTATACAACTTTTAGTCAAAATTGTACTAACTGGTGGGTAACTTGGTCAAAAGAGAATGGTTTCTCCAGCTCTCTGTGAGCAATAAGGGTAATGAGAGTTTAATTGTTGCTAATTTGTTAACTTGTTCTCTGGTCAATGTAAGTGCCAGTGACACCCATGTTTGCCTAGTGCTGACCTTCATAGGTTCTGTTTTTGCCCTCATAACCTTATCATCAATAGAAAGGGGTGTCAAGTTAATGTGCTGCATTTGGTGAGTTGTGGCAATTGCATTTGGCACAAGCCTTTGGAAAATCTTCGTACCTGTACTCCACGCCACCCTCTAGATCTAGAGTTGCACCTGTTAATTGCGGCCACTGGTACTGTCTGGGCATGAGCGACTTGTATTCATTTGAAATGAAAAATTAACAAACTTCATATGAGAGAGCTTTCTAATCTTTCGTTAGTGATTGTTTTGAAGGTAGTGTATGTTGTATTAGGAAATTTTCGTTAGTGATTGTTTTGAAGGTAGTGTATGTTGTATTAGGAAATTAAGTAACGAGATTCCTCAAGGCTTGCGCGCTGTACAGTTTTAGTTCTATGCAAGGTATATAATGCATGGTTTAGTTGAACTCTGGATTTAGCAGTTATTTGGAGGGTGATTCTAAATGGGCTTTGGTTGGAATCCTAGCTTGGCTGGGGTGAGGGGCAAGTGAGATTAATCATAGAAGGATAAACTCTTAAGAGGGCTTGCCATAATTTTAGGAAAAAACAACTAGGGGCTTTACATGAGAGCACCCTAAGTCGTGTTTTCTAGAAAGGTGTGCAAGTGATAAAAAAAATCATTGTAAATTCAACGAGATTAGCAATATCTATCCAAACTCTGATC
>CBVK0102817858.1:0-11504 GCA_900067695.1 Picea abies
AATATGCCCCAATTAAGGGGTAATGATCCAATATTAGGGCTTAACAGTGATATATATATATATATCAGTTAAACATCACGATATCACCACATTTTCATATAAGGATGGAGGGTGACTCACCTAATGACCACTATATAAATAATGGTAACCCAATGTGACTCGCATGGAGACAAACCATGGTTATACTAGAATTGAATACCTCATGATGAGCTCCACCCTAAAATAATTACTTTGAATCAATTGAGCCACCCCGCTAGGGATATATAAATAGGTGGCACCCAAATGAGGTGGCTCAATCGATTCAAAGTAATTATTTCAAGGTGGAGCTCATCATGAGGTCTTTGATTCTAGTCTAGCCATGGCTAGGCTCCAAGTGAGTCACACAAGGTTACCACTATTTCTATAGTGGTCATTGGGTGAGCCATCCTCCAACCTCTCTCGCTCTCTCTCTCTCTCTCTCTCTCTCTCTCTCTCCAAGTTGTGTTTCCAATGGGGACGCCATATCTCACATGTTCAAATCCACATGCATACACACACATATATACATATATAAAACAATTGGTTGAACCATGCAATTGAGGAATGTTTCTGATGGGGACACCATATGTCACATGTTCAATTCTAGTGGATTCCCTTGGAGTAACTAGCCACTACTGTAGTTTGTGGTCTACCTTGATATTCCATGGAAGATGATATTTGTACTGAGGTATGGATTTATAAATAGATAGGGGGTATACAATTCATGGGGATAAATGATATTTGACTAATCCATACCAATATAAAAGAAAATAAATATTCATGTATACGCTTTGCATTCCAATATTATTGTATTTCCATTCTAGGTTGTGTAATGTGTTTCTTAAATATTTGGTGAAGGGATGAAGCTGGTCCTCTATATAAAAATGTCTTTCATTGTAAGGAAAAATTGCAAAACATTAGAATTTCATTACGATAAGCAAAAATTGTAAAAAAATATAAGTTTAATAGGATAAGGTGAAAGTTACACAGATTTTAGTAAAAAAAATATGTTACTATTGATTAAAAACATGAGCTTTGACTCTACATGAATATTGGGATATGTTCTCAATATAGTGTTTAGAGTCAAATTAGCAATGACAGGAGTGTATGTTTATGAACTTGCTTATATGTGTGTGTGTGTGGTTAAGTCCTAGACAAATCCCCATAAAACTCCCACGTTATGTATAAAACCCCTTATTAACACCCTTATGGAATTATTACATTTTATGTGTTATATTTTTATGTAGGCTTTGAACCCCTTCATCGCACCCTTTCATTATAATTGTAGTCTTTGTCTCTTATATATATACCAAGGAGGCCTAATCTTGGGAGGATATTATCACAACTGACATTGTATTATGAAGTGGATGTATTGTAAAAGAAAGTTTCCCCCATGAAGTGGACTGTATTCTTTGACTTCTTATCATTTTTTAAGGCATTGGATCATAACATTTGGTATCAAAGCATTGATCCTAGGTTTTTTCTTCTCTAAGAAATTCATGTTATCCTTTTCACTATAGAATTATTTTGGGACAATTAAAACAATGAAACTTGGAGATTATTTAGAAGATGTTGTAAGGTATCTATGGTAAACATTTCAACTTCTGGGTCATTATACTTTCATAGATACGCCCTATGGAAGATCAGGTTTTTTACTAGTCCTATTACTAGTCTCAAACAAGTGTTCTGAGTAAAATCGTCATATCTTCTTCAGAGGATCCAAATTCAGTGAGACTAGTTACATTTGAAGGAGGAAAATTCTTAGTATTTTGGGTACAATTTTCAGATTCACATATCAAATATTGGAAATGTGGCATTATGTACAAGTTCACTCTCTAGAAAAGTCCAAAAAGAAACTAGGTTTGGGAAATTTATCATAACTTTCACTTGACACATCAAATTTTGATTAGACTTATGGCATTGAAAAGAGGACATATCAAAGTACTACAAGAATCAATTTTAGACTCAGAAGGGTCGAAATTGTAGAAAAATATCAAAAGGAAGGTCGGCTAGGAGGACGGTCTCCAAATTAAGGGTTTGAAAGGTACATTTTTATTAGAATATTTGTTTTGGATGATTCAAAATTTTTGATAATGAGGAAAAATAGGAGCATTAGTATTTTTTCACATGGCTCCAATGGCTCCTCCAAAAATTACTTCACCCACTAAACCTCTAGAGAGCTCAACGATGATTCAAGATGAAATCCAAGAGATTTATAACTAGATGGACAAGAAGATCACTACAAATAGGGAAGAGATGGAGAAAAATATAGATGAAAATAAAAATAGGGAACAAAAAATCCAAGAGATTTGTAACTAGATGGACAAGAAGATCATTGAAAATAGGGAACAAATGGAGAAGAAGATAGATTAAAATAAAAAGGAAATTCAAAATTACCTAAAGGAATTGAAAAATTCCATGTCTTCCATGTTCTTTCAGGATATAGATGAGAGACTCCCTAAAGGAGATATCAAAATGAAAGGAACACATGAAAATAAAGGTAGTATTCAGGTTGGACAACCTGCTGATAATAAGCAATTTTCAAGTACATTTAACTCTAATAGTGGAGTTAATTATGGTAGGGGTCCTAAATTCAACTCTCCCAAGATTGAATTAAATAAGTTTTATGAAACAAAGGTCCTTACAACTTTGAACATTGAGATAAAACCCTATCAATGGTATCAATGACTAGTTAAAAGGAAAGCCTCATTTTATCATTATACTTAGGGTCTATTTACAAGAGACTTCGACGCACAATATGAGAAATTTTGGGAACATGACTACTTGAGTTAGTTGACAAGAACTAAGAACTTAGGTGATATTGAAGATTATAATTCAAAATTTTAGGTATTTTCCACAAGGGTGGATGACATAAGTGATGAACAATTGTTGAAAAATTACATGGGTGGATTAAAAGAAGACATGAAACATGAGATTTTCTTAATACATCTTGCAAACATTATGAAAGTTATGCAATTTTCTTGTCATATTCAAGCCAAGAATAAGGCTACATACAAGCCTACCAGGGAACATACACAGTAAGAAAAGATCGTTTTGGGGTTCATAAGACAACCATACCTCAACTAACAAGGTTGACACCTCAATAGATGGATGAAAGAAAAACAAAGGGACTATGTTTCAATTGTGGAAGCAAGTAAAGAAAGGGGCATAAATGCAATGAGAAGAAATTATTCTACATAGACAATGAAGTGGAAGAAGATCAATAATTGGAACTATGATAAGATCTAGAGATAGAAGAAAAGTTACTCCAATGATATCTTTTCATGCATTGGCCAACATCAATGTTTCAAAAACCTTCAACATAGAAGCATATATCATTTGAAAAAAAAAAGGTAACATTGTTGATTGATTCTAGTAGTACCCATAACTTCATCAATTGCAAATTAGAAAAACATCTCAATTGCTTTGTATATCCAACACCATATTTCCAAGTAATGATTATGGAAGTACCATGAATTGTTATGGGAATTGCCATAGTATTAAGCTCAATATGGGGGAGTATTTATTTGACAGTCTCATGCTTTCCATCTAATTGGGTGGTGTTGGTGTTGTATTAGGGGTCCAATGGTTACAATTATTGGGAACAATGGTCCTTAATTTTCAATATATTTTCATGAGATTTTTCTTAGAATGCAAGGAAATTGAGCTTAGAGGTATCCAAGGGAAACCCTCTAAAGTTATAATCGCTCACAACATGACAAAATTACTCAAAAAGGGACACCATGGTTTAATTGCACAATTGAGCTCAATAGATGTTCAAACATTTATAGACTCTGCTCCAATGGATGTCCAAAAACTTATTAATAGTCATTCCAAGGTATTTGGAGAGATGCCTAAGGGTCTTCCAAATACTCAAGATCGAGCCCTTGTTATTCATCCGCAACAAGGAAGTGTACATCTAGTCTTCCATGTTTCTTGCTTAAAGAAGATAATCAATGACAAGATCCCGATGCAAACTATTTTAACATAGATGAATGGACAAGGGAAAACCATACTAGAACCAAAAACAATCCTTGAAATAAGTATTAAGAATATGTAAAATCGAGCTATTACTAAGTACCTCGTCAAATGGAAGAACCTACCAATGGAAGAGATGACATGAAAAGATGATTTCTTCATGCATACACACCCGCGGTTGTTAAGTGTTGAGGACAACACTTGTTTGAAGGGGAGGGGCATGTTAAGTCCTAGACAAAACCCATATTATGTATAAAACCCGTTATTAAGCCCCTTATTGAATTATTGCATTTCCTGTGTTATATTGTATGCAGGCTCTCAACACCTTCATCAGACTCTTTCATTATAATTGTATCCTTTGTCTCATATATATACGAAAAAGACTTAATCTTAGGAGGATATTATCACAACTCATATTGTATTATGAAATAGAAATATTGTAAAACGAAATTTTTCCTTCACAATGAACTACATTCTTTGACTTCTTATCCTTTTTTTAAAATGTTGAATTATATATATATATATATATATATTAATGTATTGTAAAGACTACTCTATTTTAGATTTAACAATACCACAAAAATGCAATGTCATGCTACAAAATACTTATGCAATTAAGAAACCATAGAGATGAAAGTTGTCACAAACACACAAGAATATCATTGAGACCCTTAAACCTTGAGGGACGGGATGATAACAACACTTTGCTTTTATTAATTGGGTGTAACACCCATCGAACACAAAATTATTTTTGTGATTTATAATTCTTTTTAAAATATATAAAAGAAAAAATGTTCATGAATAAAGTACCTTATTATTTTAAGTTTATAAATTTTTAGTAATATATGTTAGAGATAAAAGTTATTTTCCTATATTATTGTACAGTTTTCTAATCTTTTGTGGTTAATTTGATTTTAGAAAGAAAAAAAAACATTATTTAAGAAAAATGGCGGATGGGACAAAATACCTATATATTTTGACATAATTGACGATAATAAGAACAAAATAGTACTTGCCTCTTTAGTTAAACGTCATTTGTCATTGGATAAGGAGTCCATGGTTTTCTATGAAACAATTTTCAAGAGACACTCATTTTTGTCATTAAATACCGAGTCCATGGTTTTCTACCAACCAATTGTCAACAGACACTGGACCTGACCTTACTGGCTATTTAGTGGTGGGTATAAAAATTCAATTTCTTTTTATAAATAGATTGGATGATTATGATTGTAGTTTTCAGTATGGTAATTATGAAATTTAAATAATATTTAACTAAATTGATAATTCCAGTTATATTATTATTATTATTTAAAAAATGAAATATATGTATGAAAAGTTTTAAACTTAATTTTACAATCACAAATTGATATCCATTTTCATTAACACATTTTAATATTAATTTAATAATAAATTGTTTAAATTAATTAATTAAACCTTTAATCTCTTATCGTTCTAAAAATTCCTCTCCTAGGTAGTATACGCATATATGTTTCTGCTGTAAGGGGTATTTTGTTTTTTAATCTTGAATTCCAGAAATTTAGAACTAACACCTTACTCCAGTAGGCTTTAGATTCCCTACCTTCTGGCCTTTAGCACACCTACCTGATACAGCAGGCAATTCCGACCTTGACTTTTGCTTTCGTGTCCCCACTAATTTTAAGATATTTCAGGTACAGTGATCTCGGCCCTTATCTTCTCCAGCTATATCATGAGTCTAATCGTCCTATATAAGGAATGCTCTATCTAATCACACCTAAGTAGGAGAAGCATTAATAGGTACATGGAGCAGCATGACACCAAGGGGGCAACTGTTATGATGGTTCTGCAAAGAAATAGACTGGTGTTGCCCCTGGTGTCATGCAGCTTCTTGTTTCTATTCATGTACAACCAATGGAATCCCAAAGCTTCAGCAGATTCCTCTCTTGTTTTTTGTTTTACTTTGTTTTTGGCTTCAGCAGCTTCCTCTCTTGTTTTTTGTTTTGTTTTACTTTGTTTTTGGCTTTCTGATTTGCAATGAGAAAGCAATGATGATCTGTAAGTTTTATTTTTTTGTTTTTTCTTGTAACAATGATCTGGAAGGAAAAAAGAAGATTTCATAGCTGCATTTACTCATTGAAAAACAATCAGACCTTCCATATCCCTTCTTGCCAACCCTAACCCTTCCTGCCAACCCTAAGTTGTGAAGCAAATTTTTTTTTTTCTTTTAAACCCAATACTTATATTAATAAAAATGGATCGATCCAATTATAATGTAGATTCTCAGACCCTTCTGAATTATGAATTGAATTATATTGGGGGATGATTTATATGATGTGTGCAAACTTTCCCCAGGCTGGTGGAAAATGCTGTAGTTGTACTACAAATGAAAGCAGCTTCAGAGCTACCAACATCTGCTTCGCTGGTTCTGGACCATGTCAAGTCCTTTCTCTACAACGAGGACCCTGCAGCGGTATTTAAGCCTTCGGTTTCTCTCCACTGATGAGGTATTTAAGCCTTGAATTTCCCCTTATTGGATTCCAACTAAGGGCTGTGTAATATTTGTGAATAAGACGTAGGATATTTTTATATTGCATTATTTGAAATTTGATTTTATAGATATAAAATTTTATTATTAAGGTTTTTTTTAACTGGAATATGTAATTTTTAAGTAGAAAATAATCTGTAAGTGAGTGGTTTGATCTTATACTTTAACAGGTTGTTAGATACTTGGTTGTGAGAGATTTTTTTCAATTAAGAGTTATAGAATGAGTCGTAGAATTGTCTGAGGTTGAGATATTTGCTCAACTAATAGATTGAGTGATCATAGTAGCTTGTCTGATTGTTGTATTTATATGTATCATTACATTAATTTAATAAAAAACTTTATACATTGTTATTGTTAATGTGTAATACTCTACTGTCCAGTTTTAACAGAAAGACATTGTTTCATAGCTATATTATTTGCACGATCTCTTCTAACTCCAGTGGGTCGGATTTCTGAAACTATCTGAAGAGAAATATGATAGTATCAGGAGATTTTTTATAATGTTAATGAAGAATAGATTGTTCTGAAGCACCAGGAATACTCGATAGCACAGAATCGAGAGAAAGTATCCAACATGCATGCCAGCGACCATTCTCGCTTCTTCTCAAAGCCTGAACAGCTCTACAATCTCCTCAACTCTGTAAAGATGCTTCAATAGTATTCATCATCTCTGTTTGTTTTAAGCGAAAACGAGAGATGACAGAGGACAGTATTGATGGAAATTAAGTGATTCAATAAATTCAGCTGCCTTTCTTGTTCTATACATTCTTTATATGGAATCTCTCTCGACTTCGCCATCTCGTCCCTTGTATAAATATAAGAGAACATAAATAGTAATTTTTTAATAAATAACAAAACATAAATAAGAATAGACTAGTCTGTAAATATATTACCTGCGAACATTGGGAGCTTTCTTTAAACTCTAACCATGAAAATCGTAATTAGAATTAAAAAATATTATTTATTTTGAATATTGTCTTAAACATTTGAACCAAACGCTTTGGATATCAGTTTGTAATCTTTGTTAAGTAAAGGGTGAGAAAGTGAAAGGTAAAAAAAAAAATTATAATAAGAATATACATTTCTTTTAATTTACTTAAAAGCATATTAATTTTATGAGCATTTATTTTTGTATTTAAAAAATTAATAGAAGCATATATATTTTTGTGGTGATTGAGTTGTGTAAAAGAATGCAATTCATATTTATAATTAAAGTTTTATGAGATCTTGTAATTAAAGGGTATGATTATCTTCATTATGAACTATAATAAAAAAAAATATTTATAATGAAAAACAATATTTAAAGAAGTGTAATGAAGTTATTTTTATCATAAGTAAATGGAGTTATTGCTATCATAAGAAGCCCTATAATGATTTAAACAAGCATGGGTCATGTTAAATAACACATATGTAGGTGCAACAACAACTAAATTACAAACATAAAAAACATAATTGAAAATGATGAGATGCATGATAATGAATCCATTCATGATTTTATCACAAAAATGCAAGATGTTGTTTATAAAATGATGTCAATAGCATTTCAAGCCAAGAATTTTTGAATTTTTTTTCAATAGTGGTGAGCCTAAATTTAAAATGGTCATACAATATTGATAAATTGAGTGGTTACTTGTTAAATTTTTAATAAAACAATGGAAATGATAAAATGGAAATGTCTTTTTACACGGTTTATAAGAAGAGGGAGAAATACAAAACAATATCATAACCAAAATGATCAAAATAGGAATAGACAATATTAAGATAATTCATATCAATATAATTCACATAATCATTACGGAATTGCATCCACCTCAAAAGATAGACGAAGAAGTCCAAGTAAATATTTTTGAAGAAGAGGTGGAGAAGGATAAATATTTTTGAAAAAGAGGTGGAGAAGGATAAATATTTTTGAAAAAGAGGTGGAGAAGGATCTTGTGTGGAAGAGGAAGGAGAAGAGATGGGTCTAAAGAAATATTAGGTGTACAATGTTGCTATTGTAACTAATTTGGTCATTTTGAGAAAAATAAACTAGAAATGAGAAGTTATTTATGTTTAGTTTAATTGTGCATAATGAAGAAAGTGAGGCATGACATTGAAGGATGCTCAACATTTATGACATCCTAGGAGGAACTATTCACAAGAATAGATAGAAATTATAAAGTTGTATTTGGAAATGATAGTGCACTAGAGGTTAAAGGACAAGGTATAGAGGTTATCCCAACAATGAATTGAAACAAGTTATTGATGATACATTGTTGACACTAGCACATAAAAAGACCCTACATTTCTTAAGGAAAATATTGGAGTGAAATTACAAGTTAGTATTTGATAAGAAATAATGTTTAGTCATAGGAAAGCTTAATTGAAATGCAGTTGTGTCAAGAGGAGAAATGATTGCAGATAGAATTTTCAAACTCATTTTTCCAACCACTGAGTCAAATTCATATACTTATCAATAGAATGGCATTGTAAAATGGATGAATAGGACAATTATTTAGATGGATAAAAGTATGCTAAAAACAAAGTAGTTCATACAATAGTGTACACATTGAACAAGTGTCCTATAAGAGCAATTTTGGATTTGACTCTAAATGAAGCATGGTCAGGGTATAAACCTAGTGTTGCACAAATGAGTATATTTCAATGCATTGAAAGTAAAGAGGATGAAAATGGATGATAAAAGCATTAAGTGTATTTTTTTTCAATATAACATAAAACCTAAATGTTATAGGTCATTCGATCTCGAATAGAATAATATCATAATGAAAATAAATATTGTGTTTGATGAGAAAGGAATTTCTTAGATAGAACAAATTTAAATTGAATTAATAAAGGATGAAGTGGTGATTGGCGATGAATCTATTTCTAAATTAGCTAATATAGTCGAGAGGATACCTAAGTGGCTAGTCACAGGACATTCAAAAAATAACATTTTGGATAGAATTTTTGAGAGAAGAGTCACCATATCACAAAGCACAACGAACTTTGACTATATGACACAAGTAATGAATATGGATGAACTATGGAATTATGCAAAAGAATTAGAAAAGAATGAATGGAACGAAGCAATGGAAGCAAAATTTAATGACTTGGTAAGAAATGATACATGGAACTTGGTCATTTCACCCAAAGGAAAAGATGCAATGGATACTAAATGGGTATGTAAAGCTAAGTATAAATAAAATGGTACAGATAAAACTACAAGGAGAACACCTTCTAGAGGAGGTTTTTCCGGAGGTTTTTAGTGTTGCAAAATTTGACAAAAATTTCAAAAAAGCCCTCTTCTACAACCTCCTCTATTGATTGTGGGGGTTTTAAAGAATGGTCCATATAACTAAAAAAAACAAACGAATGGAGGTTGTAGGAGATGCTTTTTTTTTATGCTTTTATTGTCAAAATGCATTGGTGCACTCTTTACAAACATGCCCAAGTGCATTAATATAATACAAATGCATTGGTGCGTTTAGAATTATTGTTCACCGGTTTCTCCTATTTCGTTGTATGTAGAGCATTGATGCTCTTATAATTAATATGCACTAGTTTCTCTTTATTTTTGTATGAAGCACTGATGCTTTTTTTATTTTTGTATTCCCCGACACATTTAAGTTATAGTGTGCACCGGTGTGTTTGAGTTATCATGAGCCCCAATGTGTTTAATATAATGTGCGCCTTGGTGCATGTATAATTAGTATGTATCAGTGTCTATTTTACCATGTACACCGAAGGGTAGTGAAATTTCAAATATTCGAGGTGAGATGTCAGTGTCATTATTTTTATTAAGCATCAATGTGTATAATATACTAAAAGCATCGGTGTGTACATTATATTTATATCCCCGGTGCATATGATAAAATTAATGCATTGATGCATACATTATATTTAGTCCCCAAGTCTATATTTTAAACATGATCACATTACAATTTTGAAACAATAAATATTATTGTAGGTTATGTAATTTACGAAACAAATTTTTTTCTCAATAGTTTGTACCAATGCAATATTATAATTAATGTACATCGGTGCATATGACTCCTTAAAATGAACTGATTTCTATATTTTGGCACACAACATCTAGTGAGTTCATAAGAATACAGTGCATTGATATCACGGGGTCTTCACTTAGTGAACCTGTGACATAACACATGCGTTCATGGGATATTAAATAACAACCCTAATATCATTATATATTGATAAATACCTCCCAAAATCCTTTTGTTGAACCCCCCTCCCAATACATATTTCTAATAAAATAAACTCTTATTTTAACTAGATACCCCTTTTTTATACCCCCCAATACCTATAAACCCCTTGATACCCCACACCCCCCTCAATACCTGAAATATTTTGACCTTATTTTTCACAATTAAAAAACCCCCTTTCTAAATGAACGTGATAAGATATTGATCAACAGGGTGAAGCCCCCGTGACTAATATGTTTATAATTTAACTATATGTTTTTTTTTTACAAATTTTCAATTAATCATTTCAAAATCAAATATTTTGTATAATAATATTGTTTTTGTATTTTTGTTATTGCATTTTGATATAATGGTTGCATTAATGCATTATCCAACGAATTACACCTTTGTTATTTGTAGCAATGTAAATAATCCACATATTAACTATTCAGCAACACAACATTTTACAACATTCGACAATGCAATAAAATAAGAAACACATTTTATTATATATGAATAGGAGACCCATTGTCGTATAAAAAGGGACAACATAAAGGTACACAATAATCAAATTAAAACCAATACGTAATTGTTACACTTATTGGTAACATGTCCTCATGCAATTGGGACAATATGTCAAGTACATTAAACAAAATCCCTAATTTTCAGAGACAGATATTCCAAAACATACAACTTGCGGTAATATTCAATTATACTGACCATTGTTCATCATTTGAACTGTTGTCATCATTGGAGTTGCATGCATGCCTCATTTCTTCATCATTTGTAGGCAATATTGTACTTTG
>CBVK0102817875.1:0-14585 GCA_900067695.1 Picea abies
CCTTGATGATGAAGAAGAATTGGTCGTTCAAAAATTCTGTGCAGAAAAAGAAAGACTGAAGTTTATCTTCCACAAAGATGCCATTGCCAAACTTACTGAACAGATTTCTCAAATTCATGATGAAGTTGTTGGTTTGCAGGTTACAAACTCCAATTAGCAAGAAAATATTACCCAGTTGCAGAATGACAATGCCAAGCTAAATGCGTAATCATAGTTTGCAGGTCTCTAATACTCAACTTCAGAATGAAGTTGATTCATTGAAGAATATTAATGTCAGTCAACAAAACACTATTGCTTAAGCTTCAGGAACACGTTGCTTGTTTGCATGATGAATCTCAGTCAACAGAACTCCATTGCTCAGCTTTATACTCAGTTGGATGAGGAGAAATCCATCCAGAACTTGTGCGAAGAAGTGAATTGAAAGGTAAAAATGATATATTAGGTAATGGCATTCAAGGTATATCTTACACTTTTGAGACAAATTATAGTATTCTTACTTGTTTTTATAAGAAGTAGGATGAGAAAGTTGGACATTGGATGCATATTAAAGAAATGGAAGCCTCGAGTGCTAGGATGGACAGACAACTGGTAAGTATGACCCTCCAATTCATCAGGAAGGAAGGGTACAGATGGTGAAAGAAAGGCAGGCTGTATGATAAAGCAGGACTGGTTCCGGAAGGGCCCTACTAGGGTAGGGAGGGACAGATCCAATACTTCTTTTTCCCTCTTGAATTCCCTCTCTCGGGGGGCTACTTCCTGCTCGCTCGAATGAAAGGCTTGGCTGCCCACCTGTAAGGAAGGCTTTTCCATAATGTAAAGAACAGGGTTGCTGCAAGTAAGGCTTACAACTCTGAAGGTAAGGTACATAAACGGAGTTCTGCCCATAAATAAAGCCCTTTCCTATTCATTCATTGTCCTCATGTCCCTACAGAAAATAGAGAAGATAGGCGGCCTTTGGTTTGGATAGATAAGTAATGAATAACCCACCCCGGGGATTGAAGAGCAACAGTTACTAATGCAGCTATCATGATCATAGATGTCTCCACTGAAATCAAAATCTCTAGCCAGATCGCTACCATGTAGGGAGGTTCAATATGATACAAAACACCCATGTTACCTGCTGCAGGGTCCATCTTTCCATCCACAATAGGAGGATTGACTGGAATAGTCTTTGCAAATTTTGGGCTAGACATTGCTCTGCATGATTACTCATTGTGTGGTTGCACATTCCCACCATGTACTTCCTATGGGAGCCGAGGAATCGGCAACACAGGCATCGTCCATTGTTGGATCCATTTCACTAGAATATTATATATATGAAAGTGAAAATACTATGATGGTAAAAGGTATCTATGATAGAATCTATACTAGTTGATTTTATTAAAGGTATCTACTATAAAACTCGTCTTCATCATAAATCTATACTTAATGATTCTCTTAAAGGTGATCTTGTCAAAACCCTAGAACCGAAGCTTCTAGTGCTTAGACTTAGAGGGGGTACATCGAACCCTACATCTACCACTGCCAGAGTCATGGCATTGAAGCCTTAACTCACCTAGTAAGTGTAGATAGGGTTACCCAACTTACCTACCTACCTAACAAATATGCTCACCTACCATTTGAGACTTCACTCCCAATGAACTACTCACTCACTCCTATGCCTAGAGAATCAGGTTGGCATAGATTAGGCTCATAAGTTCTTGAGGGGCCAGAGTAAAGCCAAGGTTGAGGAAATAAGTAGCAACAATAGTCAAAGATGAAGGGCACCAAACTCCTTACAATGGTACAACCCCTTACACAAGCTTAGAGCTAGCTCTTTGAGGCTCTAAAGATAGATAACTTCCACTGAGGGGCAAAGAGAAATAGAGAAAGGGGATACTATACTTTCTATAAATCAGGATACTATATAGGTCTTATGGAAAACAAACAATCCACCCACAATTTAGGGAAGAAATTGAGCATACTATACTGGCTATAAATCAAGATACTATATAGGTCAACAAAGCTCTATTGCTCTAATAGTTTCTAGGTTCGTGAAGGCGAATAGCTCTCGCTCTGAGTCTAGGGTTCGATCTTAGCCTCTTTCATGACTGACCAGGGCGGAGGAGAGTCGCCGCCCCCTCCCTCCCCAACCTCCTCCTTCCGTAAACTTGTCGCAGCTTGCAGCAAGAAACTCCCTCCCTCAGAACCCCCAAGCTTCGTGAGAAAACTAGACGCAGTTCCAGAGATCGACCTCCCCCCGGACCAGCCAATGAAGGTCGCATTGTCCCTCTCATATCGCGGCCTGGTAGGTCAGTTCATGGGCTTCTGGCCCTCAGCCAAAACAACAGATAACTGGATTCAAAGGAACTGGAGGCCGTTGATAACAAATAGTGTAACTTACTATGCGGTTGGGAGAGGATTTTTTATTTTCGAATTCATCTCTCAAGAGGAGAGAGATCTAATTTTCAGAAATGGGTCGTATTTCATGGGCACACAAGGGCTCTATCTGAATCGTTGGACCCCTAGCTTCGATCCAGCCTCGGAAGTGCCAAAAGACGTCCCTGTCTGGGTAAGACTCCCGAACCTACCAATACACTGCTGGAACTCTTCATCGCTCCAAGCTATCGGAAATGGATTGGGACATTACATCGATAGAGCGGACCCAAAAGACCAGTACTCCTGCGCAAGGATCTACCAGTACTCCTGCGCAAGGATCTGTGTGGAAGTTGATCTGGAGGTAGGTTTGCCGGAAGCGGTAAAACCAAAAGTAGGGGACTGGCATCACTTCCAAAAGCTCAATTACGAGCAACTCCCCTTCAAATGCAGAGGATGCCATGAATATGGCCATTTCCAACGAAATTGCCCAAAAAACCTAAATATAGAGAAAGCAGGGGAAGAAGGCTGGCAACAGGCTCGGAAAGAGAAACCGAAATCAAAAGGAACAAGAAGCGAAAAGTCAGCCCCAACACAAGACAAGAATCCAGGAAGCAAAGAGACGGTTAACAGCTTCAATGCTTTGGCCCCGGAAACTGGAGGCGAGATAGAAGAGCCGAGCCAAGACGCCCAAGGGGAAGCAGCAAGAGGTACCCAAACCCTTGAAGACAGAGAAACTCAAAAGCCAACAGAAGAAGAGAAGCAAAACAAATCCCCTCCAAGGATTGGAGGGGCTCAAGGCACAGAGGAAGGGGAGATCTCGTCCAACAGTGACTCGAAAGGAGCAAGTGAAGCCTGGGCCACCCCAAAGAAACCAGGAAGAGGCAAGAAATCCAAAAAAGCAAAAAGAGATCAGGAAACCTACAAAGACGTCCTAAAAGGTGCACAGCCTACCATCAAGCAACTGATCAGCGTGAGGCAAACAAGGAAGCTCTTCAAAGCCTCCCAGGGAGGCCATTCCCCCCCCAAGGTAATTAATGAAGTTAACCTCCTGGAACTGTAGGGGTCTTGGCAGCAAAAGGAAAGAGGAAGCTCTCAAAGATATTATCAAAACCTCGAAAGCGGACATCCTACTCCTCCAGGAGACCAAGATGAGTCAACAAGACTCTCTTAAAGTTTCAATGAATGTTTGGAGAAACAGCCAAGGAATAGCTGAAAATGCCAGGGGCGCGTCAGGAGAGCTCTGCACCTGTGGAACACCACCAAAATAGAACTAATCAGCTCAGACATTCACATGCACTGGATCCACACCACACTCCTCCATAAAGATTCCGGAAATCTGGT
This sequence comes from Picea abies, assembly GCA_900067695.1. Taxonomy (NCBI): domain Eukaryota; kingdom Viridiplantae; phylum Streptophyta; class Pinopsida; order Pinales; family Pinaceae; genus Picea; species Picea abies. The sequence continues at coordinate 3,700 of CBVK0102817875.1, forward strand.
AAGCCTCTTTAATATTTATGTTCCGCAACATATAGAAGAAAAAAAGAATTGTTGGGAATCCCTCCAAGACTTACAAAAAAATGATCTAGAAAATATCATTTTAGGAGGGGATCTAAATGTAACCCTAAACCAGGAGGAAAAAAGAGGGGGAACTATAGTAAGAGATCCAGCTAGAGAATGGGTGGAAGATCTAATCTCAGCTTGGGATCTAATAGACATAAAACCGGTCAAAGGCCACTATACGTGGTCCAATAAAAGGATTGGACCGGGGCATATAGCTGCCAGGCTGGACAGATTCCTCGTCCAAAGCTCCTTCTTGACTCTTGGGCTCATCGCCTCTACAGAAATCCTCCCTCACAGCACTTCAGACCACAAGCCCGTCCGCTTAGAGTTTAAAACAGATCAAGACCAGGGACCCATCCCTTTCAGGTTCAATCCGTCCTGGATCCAAGACAAAGACTTCCTTCGCCTAGTTTCCAGCGCGTGGGCAAGCAAGATCAAAGGCTCTGCTTCTTATGTTTGGGAAGAGAAGCTACGAAGGCTAAAGATGCTCTGAAGTCCTGGGCAAAAGACCGTCCAGACCCAACCACCTCACGCAAAGAGGCCCAAAAGCAACTTGAGAACCACCAGCTGGAATTGGAAAACAAAGAGATCACCCAAGAGGATCTACTGCAAGAAGTCCAGCTCCAAAGACAATGGCACAAAGCCTGCAGGGAGGAAGAATGTTATTGGAGGAAAAAATCTAGAAGCCTTTGGCTGAAGGAAGGAGATAAAAACACTGGCTATTTCCATAAGCAGGCGGAGGCAAGGAAACATTATAAGGCAGTGACAGAAATTCAGGCCCAAAACACTACAATCTCAGATCCAGAAGGCATTAAACAAGCAGCCTTTGAAACCTTCGAATCCCTCTACTCAGAAACGCAAAGGGCAGACATTGACCCCCACAGGTACCCCCTCTCCATCATCCCAACTCTCATAAAGAAGGACATTAACCTCAGCCTGATAAAGGAAGTTTCCCAACAGGAAATAAAGGAGGCACTGGATCAAATGAATCCGGACAAAGCTCCAGGAACGGACGGCTTCACTGCCAGATTCTATCAACAATGTTGGGGGATAATCAAATCTGACCTCACCAAAATGATAAGAAAATCGCAATCAAGCAGCAAGCTAGGAGGGAGCACAAACTCGGCCTTCCTGGCACTTATCCTAAAGGAGAAAGGATCACTCAGCTTCAACCGTTTTAGGCCAATTTCCCTCTGCAACACCAGCTACAAAATCCTCACCAAGATTATAGCAAACAAAATGAAAACAATCATCCCTCTTATCATCCCAGAAAACCAGGGAGGCTTCATCAAAGGCAAACACATTGCAGACAACATCATCCTGGTCCAAGAGGCCCTTCATTCAAGCATCCGGAGGAAAGATAAAGGTATGATTATAAAGCTTGATCTCGCCAATGCCTTTGATAGAATCAATCACAGTTTTTTATTTGAAGTAATGAGAAAGTTTGGTTTCGATCAGACTTTTGTAAACTGGATTAAAGCCTGCATAGGTTCACCTTGGATAGCCCCCATGGTAAATGGAAGAGTAACAAAAAATTTTCAAGCCTCCAGAGAGCTAAGGCAAGGGTGCCCCCTCTCGCCCCTCCTCTATGCAATCCAAGCTTATGTCCTAAGCTATCAGTTGGAAAACTCCCAAACTCAAAACAATCTGCAAGGTTTAAGAATAGCACAAGGGGTGAAAGACATAAATCATGCTCAATTTGTGGACAATACCCTGTTGTTAGGCAGTGCAAGCCCAATAATTGCAAAAAAGTTTAAGGAGGAACTTGATGCTTATGCTGCAGTTTCAGGGAGTGAAATAAGTCAGGCAAAAAGCAAGATATATGGTTGGAACATCACGCCCAAAGAAATGGTGGGAATCTCTAGAGTACTAGGGATGGAAGGGCATACCAACTGGGAGGGCCTTCAATTACCTAGGAATCCCTATTTTCAAAGCTGCCCCAAGAGCCTCACAGTGGAACCACCTAATCGACAAACTAAAGAAGAAAATTTCCACTTGGGGGGCGAACTGGCTAAATCTAGCAGGGAAAGTTGTCCTAATTAAGTCAATTATGGCCAGCATACCCATCTATCAGAGTTCGATGCTCCTAGCCCCCGGCTCCACAATACAAAAAATTGAAGCGATGCAAAGATGCTTCCTGTGGGAAGGCGAAAAGCAAACCGGAAGGAAATTGCACCTGATAAACTGGGAAAAAACCTCTAAGCCTCTCTTGGAAGGTGGACTCAACTTCAAAAAAACCCGAATACAGAACCTGGCATTGGGGGCAAAGATGCTATGGAATATTGTCACTGGTGCACCAGCCTGGAGCAAAGTAGCACTCTGGAAAAAAGATTTTAGGGGATCAAGGGAACATTGCATAGAATATCCCTGCAGGGATTCTAAAGGATCCCCTATCTTTACCCTCTGCAAAAAGGCCATGCCCCACTTCAATCCTCATCTCACCTGGGTGCCAAGGAATGGAAAGAAAACCAAAATCTGGCAAGATTCAATCTTAGGAGATCCTCCTTTAGATCTGAGACAGGATCTGCAGCGACTTAAGGACTGGATGGAAGGCCAAAATTTAAAGACTCTCTTCAACATCTCAATTTGGGGAAACGGCAGGCACAAGTCGTGGCAAGGGTGGGGAGTGGGCAACATACCCCCAGATTTAGAAGGGGACTGGAGCACTCTTAAGCTCTGTCTGCAAGGGAAAGCCCCACTCAAAAAAAAAGGGAAGGATGAGAGAGGCTAGGGAAAAAACACCAAAGCCTACACCATAGCTAATGGCTATCGACTCACTATAAATGTTCCCAACGTCCCAGCTAATCCGATCATCTGGAAAGCTATTTGGCAGTCTAAGTCCATTCCTAAAATTGGTATGTTTATCTGGACTCTTGCCCACAATAGCATCCTAACAGGGGAAAGCCTCCAAAGGAAAGGATGGGAGGGTTCCCACCGGTGCCCTCTTTGCCAGCAGGTTGAAGAAACTACAGACCACCTCCTCCTCAATTGCGCCTTTTCCAAAGAAGTCTGGAGGTTGGCAATTGGAACTCAAACTGAAATCAATTTCCCTCAAGACACCAAAAGTCTTCTCCAACACTGGGATTCCTTATACCAGTTCCAGAAACAAAAACAAAGCCAAGCCTTTGCGCTGTGGAAAGTCCTCCCAAAGTTCATCCTGTGGAATTTATGGCTGGAAAGAAACAACAGAATCTTCAGGGACAGGAAAAGAAGCGCACCCATAGTGGTAACCAAAATTCAAGCACTATTTGGAGAGAGCGCCCCACACTTATGTCATTCAAAATACAGTGGGAAGCTAGAAGAATTAGAAGAGCTCTGGTTGGACCAGTTTAAAATTCGAAGTCAAAATGGAACCACAGCTAGCTCCCCAAGTCAAGAGGATTAGGAAATAAGAAAAGGTAAAAAGGAGTTTGACAATTGGAAAACAGAGAGAAAGGCCTATATGATGTCCTTCGACGGGGCCTCAAAAGGTAACCCGGGCCTAGCAGGTGGCGGCGGGATAATCGAAAGTCCCAATGCAGAAACAACGATAAGCTACGCCATGGGATTAGGTATTGATACCAACAACAGCACAGAAGCCATGGCACTGTGGCAAGGACTGCATCAAGCCAATAAGCATGGGATCCAGAGCCTGGTCATAGTAGGAGACTCCAGATTGGTAATCAGAGCCATTATCCACCGAACTCAAACCCAAAGCGCGAAACTAAACAATCTTTTGGACAAGTCACAAAATCCACCTCCTTCTTGGGTGCTTCAGCTCATATGAGATATACCATGTTTTAAGAGCGCTGAATGAGAAAGCGGATGTTGAAGCTAACAAAGGTGCCCTCTTGGCACTAGAAACTTGAATCTCAATGGAACAATGTCCACCGTGGAGCTGCCGTGAATCTTGAGATATCGCCCGCACCCTTTATGCAAGTGGTTGAGAAGGGGTAAAGGACAGAAAAGAAAGCGCCCAAGCTCAATCAGATCAGGGTCGCGCCATTGGAGGAAAGGGACAAAGGAAGGTACCAAGCACAAGCGGATCTCAGACAGGGAGGTGACAGGGGAACACCTCGCCCATACCTCTTGAACTTAGCAGCTCAGGACGAAATAATGAAGGCCAAGGAACGCGAGTTTAAATCAAGAGCGCATCCACAGGTCCAAACCATTCCTATGCAGAGCTTTCCTGCGTACACGACTTTGAAGAATCTGGACGCGCAAAGAAGGGAAGGATCCGAGCAATGGCAGCCAGCTCTAGTACCAAGCCAAGTCTGGAGGAACAGCTGAAGGCTATGGACTCAACGTTGGAGAACCTGAAGCAAATGTTACAGTTCCAACTAGATTTTCTTGAGAATCTGGATTCAGAAGCAGGTAGACAGATGGAGAAGCTGGAACAAGACATCACCACTACAAAGTTCGGATTCACTGAAGAACTGAGCAAGCTACATCAAGAACTCAAGAATCCAAAGGAAGAGTTTGAGGAAAGAATAGGTTAGCTGGAAGAGAAAATGTCCCAGCTCAACAACGAGTGGAGACAGGATCCCAAAAACTAATTCTGTCATTCTGTCTGAAGCAAATCTACTCCCTCTTCAGCATCTTGACATTTTGTATAGAAGTCAAGGCATTAAATAAGCTTGTAATCGCTGGATTAGTGTTAGCTCCTGTAGGTATGGGATCAAGTTAAGTGTATTCAGGAGCACTGATAAGCTCCTTTCTGGCAGTTGCTCAGTGAAGCAAAGTCGTTTTGTAAACGCACCAGTGGCTAGTCCACATTTAATATAATTCCTCTACCCGTTCTTGTCAAAAAAAAAAAAAAACTCTATTGTTGAACTTCATCTTTATAAGTAGGATGAACAAGTTGGGCATTCAGGGTATATCTTACACTTATGAGACAAATTGTAATTATCTTACTTGTCTTTATAAGTAGGATGAACAAGTTGGGCATTGGATGTGTTGACCACCCATTTCAACTAGGGGGTCAACTCCATGTACCATGAAGATATGCACCTGATGGTGCTACCAAGTTGAAGACTTGTTGGTTCTACAAGGCAGTTTTGGCCTTCAGCATTTTATTGTAATTGGAATTTCCGCTCCCCTGCGTGGGATAATAATGTAATAGGTTTGCATGGATCATTGTTTAAGTCAATTGCCTAGGAATTTATCATTAGAGTCCCTTTCACTGAGTGTTTTTTTCCTCAAGTTATTAATTTGGCCTAACCAGCCTTATGAATTTCCCTCGAGTTTTTCACTCCCACAATAATTTCTCCAAAGTGGTGAAAGGCGTCCTAATGGTCGAGCCCTATGTAACTAAGGTGTAGGAATGTTGTAAATGACCATGCTAGACGTTTCCCAAAGTCTCGCGGAATTCCATTGAAGTTTTGATAAGATTTTTTAAATAATTAAAATTCCCGCAAAATGGGGATTTTTAATTTTTTTTTATGTAAAATGTAAAAAAGTGGTCCTTGGGTATTTTGTATAGGGGTATGAGTACACTCAAATCAAATGGTTCATGAACCCCTACACCCTTGGGCCAAGTCTTAGCTCATTTGGACAATTTTTGCTAGGCTTTTGTCCATGAAAAGTCAAAGTCGGTCAAAAATCAGCATGTAATTGGCTTAATTAAAATAGCCAAATTTTGTAAAAGTCACAAAAGTCATGAGAGAGTGTGGGAAAAGTGTCCCAAATGCTTTTCCTAAGTTGGAAAAATGATTTCCAACTTAGAAAGACCCCCTTTGCTTAGCCCACAACCCATATTGACCATCCTCTTAGAAGAGGGGCACCCCCCCCTTTGCTCAATATCTCATAAAAAATAAAATATGCTATGGGGACCCCCCAAACTTTGCAAAACCTCCCCATTGGTCCCCACTACCCTTTTATTTAATAGGAAAGGGGGTTTCCCCCTTCCCCACTCACCCCTCAACCCTCAACTTGCTCTTTTTCCCTAAAACTCTCTTGCCCTAAAAGTGTGCCCCCCTTGATGAGACACTCCTCCTTTGGATGGGTGCCACTTGGAGCCTGTCCAAGTGGGCTCTCTCCTCCTACTTTCCTATAAATTGGGCCCTCTCCTCCTCATTTTATCATCTATTCTCATAGCAAGTCTATTATGCCGAAATTTATCTCTTCTGCCTCTCTCTCTCATGCTCTCTCATGTGTAAATCTTGCTACAAGTATTTGTAGCAATATTTTGGTGGATAATAAAGGAAGCTTTGGAGAATCTTTGGTGTGCATTGGGAGTCTTCTTGATGTCTCCATTGTGTATTTTTGAGGTGATATCTTTCTATTTAGTTTTGCATTTTGCTTTCACTAGTTTATACTTGGAGACTCAAGCAAAGTATTTTGCTTGGGTGCTATTGGTAGTAGTATTGCTATTGATCTTGTGGTAGTTTCTTAATAAGTTTGGAAAGTATTTTGCAAGCTTCTTTGGATGCTCTCACCTCCATCTTTCTTTGTGTAGCAAAAGGCAAGCTTACTTGGGATTCACTAAAGGTACTTGGGATTCACTAAAGGATTGAAGGATTGGCTTTAGAGTGGAAAGCCAACTCTCTTTAATCATCCAAAGTTTCAATATTATCTAACATTATTTTCTTTCTTTCTCATTTCCACATATTGTTATGACATAGAATAGATATTAAAGGTTTCATTATACTCAAGTTTTCCATTTAAGTTTTATGGTTTTGTAGCATGTACAAGAGAATATCCTTTGATATATTTCATGCAGATTTTTAACATCAAGGGAGAGTTACTACAAGTGTTTTATTTCCAAAGGCCTCCAAAAGGCATTTTCAAATTGGGACATCAACTCCTCTTCCCTCCTACTCTTCTAAATAATTGTAAGCCACCCTTGAGAGTCTCTTGGGTGTGCCTTCTTTCAAGTTTACATAAAAAATCTGATATTGTAATAGATTAGATTTGCTTTCTTGCTTTTCATTTTTACACCCACCTTGGCCAAAAAGGTAGGCATTGCGCCTCCACTTGTGCCATTGTTGTGGGGTTTGCATTTTATTTCCAAGTCATTTTTCATTTTTTTATAATACCCACTTTGGCCCAAAAGGTAGCACTGTGCCTCCACATATGTCATTGTTGTGGTTGTTTTGCTTTCAAGTCATTTTAATTCTTTCAAATAAATCTAATTTTTAATTATTTCATCTTTCTTTGTGTAGCAAAAGGCAAGCTTACTTGGGATTCACTAAAGGGCTTTCAAGTCATTTTAATTCTTTCAAGTAAATCTAATTTTTAATTATTTATTTACACCCACCTTGGCCAAAAGGTAGGCATTGTGCCTCCACATGTGCCATTGTTGTGGGGTTGTTATTTCATTTATTTCTTAAAGTAAACAAATAAAACATTTCAATTCATTTATTTTGCCCCATCTTTCAAATTGGCATAAGCCATCCTTGCAATAACGGAAGGCTTGTTTAAATCTTAAAATCATTGCTCAAGTAATATTTTGTTCTCTATTTTTGCCCCATATTCTCTCCCCTTGCCACTTTGTTGGATCTTGGGTGACAAGAAAGGGCAAAGATTGGAGGTTTAGTAATTAGGCATCCAACCACTTATTGTTAAGGCTTGTGGAAGATACTTGGGGTGCTAGGTCAGGGATGATCTCACGGCACTAAGTGTCCCCTGGATTGAGTACCTTGCTCTTTGAATTTGACCTGTGGAGCTAGGGTAAGGCCTTGTTTGCCTTACTTATTGAGCACCCAGCACTTCCTTTTGGTTGAAAGGACAACGGTTTTGGAGTAGTCACATAGTCTAGGCTTCAATCATTCACACTTAATCCCCCTAATGAAAGAGAGACCTAAAATTTACTAAAATCAAGCTACACCCCACTATTTTCACAACACTTGCAATATCATTTTCAAAGCAATCTATCTCACAACATAACATTTCAAGTTCAATTTTCAAGCAATCTCAAAGTTGTGTGATTTGTATTTCAAGCAAGTCATTTTCAAACAAGTTTTCCTTTCAAGTTTTACAATCACACTTTAAGGCAATTTACTTTTCATACATTTGGGCATTTCAAGCAATATCTTCATTGTGATATCTCATGTGATTGGTCTAAAATCTAATTTCCCCCTTTTATATTTGTAATATAATCTAAAGTGGTCACTCATTTTCACAAAGTTTTATTTATGATATGTTTTAATCATTTCATGTATTGGTGTGAGTGAGTGTTTCTTATTCCAACTATTCTTTAGTTCATCTTATATATATTGTGCAACTATCTAATTTATCTTGTTCATTGTAAGCTATCTTCCCATATTTAATTTGTATATTTCAATTTGTAATAAGTCATTTTCAAACAAGTTTTCCTTTCAAGTTTTACAATCACACTTTAAGGCAATTTACTTTTCATACATTTGGGCATTTCAAGCAACTCATATTTCAAGCAATATCTTCATTGTGATATCTCAGGTGATTGGTCTAAAATCTAATTTCCCCTTTGTATATTTGTAATATCATCTAAAGTGGTCACTCATTTTCACAAAGTTTTATTTATGATATGTTTTAATCATTTCATGTATTGATGTGAGTGAGTGTTTCTTATTCCAACTATTCTTTAGTTCATCTTATATATATTGTGCAATTATCTAATTTATCTTGTTCATTGTAAGCTATCTTCCCATATTTAATTTGTATATTTCAAATTGTAATAAGTCATTTTCAAACAAGTTTTCCTTTCAAGTTTTACAATCACACTTTAAGGCAATTTACTTTTCATACATTTGGGCATTTCAAGCAACTCATATTTCAAGAAATATCTTCATTGTGATATCTCATGTGATTGGTCTAAAATCTAATTTCCCCTTTGTATATTTGTAATATCATCTAAAGTGGTCACTCATTTTCAGAAAGTTTTATTTATGATATGTTTTAATCATTTCATGTATTGATGTGAGTGAGTGTTTCTTATTCCAGCTATTCTTTAGTTCATCTTATATATATTGTGCAATTATCTAATTTATCTTGTTCATTGTAAGCTATCTTCCCATATTTAATTTGTATATTTCAATTTGTAATAATTCCTTGTTGTATCCTATAGCATTGTTTATTTCTTGTATAATTGTACTTAATCCTTTTGTTGTATAATCTAACTGACCACTTGCCCAACCCTTAGGCAAGAGTCTTAGTTGACCTTAGGGAAAGGTTTGATTTTCATTGAAAGGATTGATTTTCATTGAAAGGTTTGCATTTGCATTGTTGCTTGCCATATAGGCTAGTTTCCCCTTACATTTAACAAATTAAAATTAACTCCTAGATTTCATTTAATAATTCACATAGCAACTAGGGGGGTAGCCCCCTTTGGCTTCCCTAGGAGTAAGCCTAGACGGAAGAAGTTCAAGTAGAGGTGACAGTGGGGTTGAACTTAGGCATTGTGCCTCCAAAGACACACTAAGTGGATAGGACTTAGTCCATGTTAGCAAGTATGTATAAGGACAGCAACAAGATGCATATTAAAGAAATGGAAGAAACCTTGGATGTTGTCTATTGAGAATTTGTGATTGCATTAAAGAGCAACACATACTTGACACCTTGAAAAATGATATTTTTCTTTGCTTGATGCCACTTCTTCTCATGCATTGTTGGCTACTCATGCACTATTTTTTTTGAAGTTCAAGATGCCTGCTAAAGGAATTGGTTCTAGAATGTTTTGTCAAATGGGATACATAGGTGGTGGATTTGGTAAATGTGGATAGGGAATTGTTACTCCTATTCAGTGTTACCAGAAGCACGCTTCTGGATTTCGGAAGCTGGCTTCTGACCCAGCTTCCTGAGCGCACCCTCAGCGAATCCCGCGCACTCCCCGTGAGGTCCGAGCGCTTCCACGCATAAGATGAAAAAATACTCTTTTTTTTTGTTTTTTTGAGTTGAGTTAGAGCGTGGAGTGTGGTTAGGGATGGGTTAGGGGAAAGTGAGGAGGGAATAAAAGATATTTTCCCCCTCTCATTTCCTCATTGTTTCTATTTGTGTTTGCTTGAGCTTGGAGGAGAGAGCAAAGGAGAGCTTGGAGGAGAGAGCTTGAAGGAGAGAGCAAAGAGGAGCTTGGAGGAGCTTGAAGGAGAGAGCAAAGAGGAGCTTGGAGGAGAGAACAAAGGCAACCATCTATCTCAACTTTCAACTTGCAAGATTCAAGAGCTAAAGAGGTAAGCCCAAACCCCAACTCTCTCATTTCCTTGGGTTAAATTTGTTTATGGTTTTTTCCTCCTCTCCTACTCTTTCCCATTCCTTCTTCTCCCTCATTTTATTGCAGGTTGTTCATCTAAAGCTTGAGGAAAATGATTTTCTTTTGGTTTATCATTCCATTTTTGGTTCTCATGGTCTTGTCGGGGACTAGGAGGCATCAAAGGGAAGAAGAGAATGAAGAGAGCAATGAAGGAGGGTTTCATGATGAAGGAGGGTTTGAAGAGGATGAAGAGAATAATGAAGGTGGGAAAGCTTCATTGACACCCTTGTGGAAATTTGTGACAAAACTTGATGTGGGGAGAGGTGGTGGAACCGCCTAATTTTTATGTCCTCATGATTGTCATGAAGGAAAACCTTATGCCGGTTCATATACCCGTGTGAGGAGACATCTTTGTGGTGTAATGGAGAGTGATGACAATAAGGGGTCCCTTGGGATTAATGTTTGCCCTAACATATCCAAAGAACAGAGACAAATATACATAAAGATAGAGGAAGCTGCACAAAGAAAGCATGGTAAAAAACAAAAGTTTCAATCTGATGATGTCTCATCTAGATTTGGTGGCACATCTCCATCTCCTCATGGTTCTACAACCCCTTCATCTAGAAGAACAATAGGAGATTTCTTTGATACTGGAGGTAGGGATGAGGTGGATGCA
>CBVK0102817897.1:0-18536 GCA_900067695.1 Picea abies
CACTTGAAACTCTGAGGACACCAGTCGTCCCTAGCACCTCCCTACACCCTGAAATATTAATCTTTGATTTTTACAACTTTATCATAGTGATATAACATTTATATATGGCTTATCAGCCTCATCACTATTCTATACACTTCTCTACTCTGCCCACATCAGTGTATCTAACCTCATGTCTATTATGCTTTCTGTTCTTCTCTCATATATGAATTTATGTTCCTTCCTTCGTCTGCACTTCTTCTCCTACACACTTCATGCTTCTACTTGCATGAATCAATCTCAACAACAACCCTCTCATCTCTATTCTACATTTTTATACTCTGTGTACACCTTCTGCATCCTTCATGTGAAATACCTCTGCATGCTCTTCACAGCATCACTTTTCTGCCCTACAGGTTGTTCACTACGACTCTTCCTTACTCCTGCATAGCTCGATAGTAGAATCACTTCACTTATCTAGTTTGCATGCATTTCTCACATTGAGTCATCACCTAATCATCATGGCAACTCTTCATCTTCTTTGGCGGTTCTGTTGCGTGTCAGTTCATCATCAGTGGGTGTTATGCTAAGATTCCTTAGCTTCTCTGGCAGTTGAGACTCTTCATATTCTCTCTCAGTTACATCTAGTCAAATATGTCTTCTTAGGCTTCTAATCTCCTTCCTTCTCGTGACCAATGACGGCGACCAAGCGCTTATTCAAAAGGCGCTACCTAATTTCTGTCTAGTGAGCACTAGATTTGTTTCATGATATGCCCTTAGGCTGTGAGCTTCATGTGACAATGCAATTTTGGGTGCATCCAAAGGTGGTTTAGACCAATATGATTTTCTCACAGTAATTCACCACGAGTCTCCACGCGTCCTTTCTCCAAAACCATGGTTTCAATTGTGGCTCGCTCATGAAAAATTAAGGCCCAGTCATGTTCTAGCCCTACAATGGAGTATGACCATCGATATCTCGATATTGATGGTGCTCTTGAACAAATGGTTCATATCTGTCCTTTCAAGTCTACAGACCAGATCTCTCCTTCCTCTATCAACGACTGAGGTTTCCTTCATGATCTGGGCTTCGAAAGTTTCAACTCTCAAACCCTGTTGTTGCTGACTAGATATCTTCTGGAATGGAAGATCTGCTAACATCTATCCTATTCAATTGAAGACTCTTCCTTCTTTCCTTTGTCCATGCAAAATCCTTGGTCTCAATGATTAGATGACACATGTCCCTCCAAACCAATGGACGATATTGATTTCACGATCCAAGCTTCGGGAGTTTCAATTCTCAAGTTCTCATTTTCTCCCAAAGCATTTCATCCAAATTCCACGATCCAACGATGCATGTCCCTCTTGGATCAATGGTCGAGATATCCTTCGTGTCTCCAGACTTCGGATATTTCAATTCTCAAACACTCATTCATCCTTCCTTTTCTTTTTCCTAGAGTTTACAATCCACTGACGTGTGTCCTATTTAATCCAACGACTATCCTCCGCTACAGGAATTTAGCCTTCGGGACTTCGGGTTTTTGGGTGAGTACTGGTGGTAAAACTCTTGAAGCCAAAAATCCTAGAGTGATGTAACTCTTGCATCAGTTGATGATGTTTCATGAGCTGAGCAGCTGCCACATGTCACTCGGATTTGTGATTTCCACGTACTTGAAATGTTGAATCGACTTGACACTTGTCATTGCTTGATTGCACCATGTGTCCTTGTTGACGTAGTCTGCCACCTGTCCTTGCTGACGTGGTCTGCTAACATGGTCTACCATGATCTAATGGTCATTTTCTGAACTCCAGATCCGACGATTGACGAAAATTCGCATTCTGGGGATTTCAAATATCAAACTTTCCTGAGTGTAAACTCCTTGCATCTCTATATCCAAAGTGAATGTTATCCGTTTGATCAAGATATCATATCCACGAATCGATCTTTCTGTGATGCAAATTTTCTATATTATCCTGTCCTTCCACTCGAAATTGATCCGACAACTGTGATCAAATCCTGACTTCGCATGTCGAGTGTTTGAATGTGAGCCAACCCTGACTCTTCCAACTCCCGATATCTGAAATACTCTATATCAACGACCCACATCCCTCTGTGATCCAATAGTCTAGATCTTATCGGGACTTCATGTTTCACGAGTTCCTACAACTCTTACCTTTGACTTTTCCATTTCACGAGTTAGTGAAATGATGATCTCTCGCCACGTGTCCTCTGGATTCAATAGTTCATATCTTATCATGATTTCACATTTCACGAGTTCCTACAACTCTTACATTTGAATTTTCCAGTTCGTGAGTTAGCGAAATGATGATCTCTCACCACATGTCCTCTGGATCCAATGGTTAAGACCCTATCGCGATTTTGCATTTTGTGAGTTCCTACAACTCTTACCTTTGAATTTTCCAATTTGCAAGTCAGTGAAATGATGATCTCTTGCCATGTGTCCTCTGGATCCAATGGTTCAGATCTTATTGTGATTTCTCATTTTGCGGAGTTGGAGGATGGGTCTTGGCCTTATCCTCTTCACAGTTATACTGGATCTGATGGTTCTTGGTCCTCAGAGATTAGATCCAATGGATCGGATTTGTACTTCTCCTCTGCACTTCCTCTAGTCACTGGACTCTGATCTAACAGATATCAAGTATTCGGGATTCATGATCCAACGACCACTTTCACTCCTCCTCCTGATCTTTGGATTTCTCAAATCTCTAAGTGTCAAAGGTCACGACCTTTGATCCTTCTACGAGCCTCAATGTATGTGATCTCATCTGCACATCTCAGAATGCTATCTCTCCTGAGATTTGATCTCTGCATACTGTTTGCTTCTTCACCGGAGCTTACGTTGTTCCTGTTTCTCCATCGATGCACACTCTAATCTTTCCATCAATGACAAGCACACTCTACCTATAAACATGCCAATGTCGTTGTTGCTCTTTCCATCAATGACAAGCACAGTTTGCCTGTAAACATGCCAACATCTCTTCCTTCTTTGCTCCATATCTTTGCAATATGTCCTCGGAAGCATCCTCCATAGCTGCATGGACCAAACAGATATCGTCCTCTATGAGTGTTGCCTCTAATTGGAGCTTATTAGCACATGTGTTCTTTCTTGCTAAAGGTTTCTTTGGAGAAACACTCCTCTTCTCTGGTGTTACTGTTTTAGTAGGGGAATCTTTCAGTGGTGTAGCTTTGCCTCCTCCTTTCTCATCCCCTCCTCCTTGTCCATTTGCTTCATATCCTCCTCCTCCTAGTGAGCCAGATCCATTTTATTTAGAGGCATTGTCCTCCTCATTGGTCTCTATATCCTGGACTTCTTCCTTCTTCTTCTTCTTCTTTGTCCCACTGGACTGTCCAAAATGATCGACCCAGATGACCGTGGGGATTTCTATGGTGTTAGTGTCAAAGAGTTCTACATCAGTGGCAGGTACAAGGAACTAATCCGACCATTCCTTTGCGATCTGCTCCATGTCTTCATCTATTAGCTTGTAGTACGAATAAAATTCTTCCTCGTTCTCATCTCTATGCACAGTGATATAGATGAAATGTGGATCTTTGCAGAACTTTGTTATTGGTCTGTACTGGTGCAGGGTGTGCGATGTCATGTGAAGAAATGACTCAATGAAAAAATTCAGTTGCTGATACTATGAATGAAACATGGCATTGGAATGCCACTATTTCATCATGTCATTGGTGTACCACAAGGTAGAAAACCGAGCAGCCAACAGCTCCGAGGGTTCGATCTCTTAGAAGGTGGCTCCTTTAGGAATTTTCCAAGAGACAAATGTGATCAAAATGATCAACCAACTATAGTGGAATTCATATCCCAAATCTTGGGCTTCTTGACAGTATTTCTCTAGTTCATTGACGAGGTAGCTCGCCCAGTTCATCTGCATGCCCTCCACACATTTTCCTGTGAGGTCCACCATGAACCCGATGACCTGTGTGGGGTGGTTCTTCCTTACAATCTTTCCAGGTATGAGTTGGCAAGCGAGGTGCACTACACCATCCTGTATAGAGTCTACCTTGTAACCTCACTTTCCTTTTTTGACTTCGTCATAAGATTCCTTGATGCGTTGTGCCAGGGAGTGGTCTGAGGCCTTCCCTGGATAAAACTGTTAAGGTTTAGGTCCCTTCATGATTAATCCTATAATCTAGTGGATCAATGTCGGATCCAAAGTAATCCTTCAGTCAAGCCATAGGTATCTGCCATGATAGCATGACAAGAGGAGTTTAACGCAAGAGTTAACCTCTCAGTGACAATCAAAATGGGGAATATTCATCGCATTTAGCACGGTGGACTATGCCATTCCCTTAATCCATGTCTGGGAGATGAGGTGATGCTTCTTCCCAGTTGACATTGTCAAGTATTGGTGAGGTGCTAGCATAGCATGGTTCTTCCTATCACCTAGATTGAAGTCATTGTTCATCAGCTGCAGGATCTATCCTAACCGACTCTCGACTACGCGTATTCCTTTCGGAATGTATGCGATGAACAAGGTGTACTCATAATCTCATGGGATGTTTTCATGGTTAACGATTTCATCCAAAGGTGGGATATAATTTGGTAGGAGGGATAAGATCTTCTTCACATTAGCCATATCACCGCGATTCTTACTTCGCTACTCAGTCATGGAGTTAACACGACCAGAACGATGTCCAGTTGAAGGGGAAGCATGTAGTCCCCTAGGCGACAATGCCTGGACACCTTTAGATAATGGTCTGTCGGCCATTATATTCTTGAGGACCTCTTCAATAGCCTTCTCTAATTCACTAGGTTTGCCTGACATTCTCACTTTTAAACAGACAGGTCGGGGTAGGCGAACAGATAGGTGGGGTAGACAAATGGATGGCGAGGACTAGTTTCTGATAATACATCTTGACACTTAGGCAATTCTCTATTAGCTCAGTTAATCATGGGTGGAAAAAAGTGGTCCCAGCACAGTGACCGATGGGTTAAATAAGCGGGGCCTCGTAATGGATTCTTCCAACACGCAGGAATTCTTGCATCAATGTGAATCTTTCTGTTATGGCACGGTCTCAATGTCCAAGAGTGATCCATCCGCCCATAAATGCATTTTATAACCATCTTGGAGCGTCATTATAAGGATTGGGGCTCCTCCAATGGTCATATAACTTCACTAGGGAGAAGTCCCATTCTACGTGGTCCTATTGTTCCAGCAAGGTTCAAATCCTACAAACCTACCTTCTGCGAGGTTCTAGTATGTGAAGTCTCTCATCTGGTCTCTGTAGATTCTTGTATTTTTTCCAACTTGTCTTTCTTTTTATTGAGCTTCCTTGCCTTATTTCCTATTATCTGAGTCTCTCTAACTATTTCTAGAATCCTCTTTCCATTCTTATTCTTATCTTCTCCTATCGCAGTGAATTCGCACTGTTGTTGTTCCCTCAAAGGGTTTGAAGTTAATATCCCTTTTCTTAACACTTCCTGAGTGGACATACTTCTTTCTTGCATAGATAGGTCCTTCAAATCTTTTTTCATTCTTTCAACCTTGACAACTATTTCTCTTGCCTTCTGTCCCTCCTACGTCATAACTTTGTTTTGTTGCTTCGACTTATCCTCTCGTTCTTCTATTAGTCAGTCTATTTTTATAGCTATGAAATCCCTTAGTTCTTGTTTTTTGTTTTCTGTAGCTTCTTCCTCTGTTTTTCTTCTAATGCAATCCTTCTCAATCCAAGTCTTACCTAACAAAAGTGGGAAAGGGGCGTTGTCCCCAATAAACTTAATTACTTCAAATTCTTCTTCAGTCGATGTTCCATGAACAATAATAGGTACGTTAGTAACTCTTCCACATAAAGTTATCATCTTACCTTTAAACAATCCTATCCTTCCCAACGAAGCTATCACAATAGGTTTTCCCAAAATTTCCCATGTGTCTTCTGTCATAATATTCACTTGTGTTTCTTCATCCAAGACACAGTCTATGTTGAAGTCTTCTATTCTTGTACTTATGCGTTGTTTTACTTTCAGGATCTCTGGTAAACTGACATATTTGTGAACATTCATCGTTTCTTTCAACTGTAATAACATAGTCTGATATTTCTCTGATTCTTTCTCTTTATGATTCTCTAACATGCTCTTAGTCTCTTGAATTTCTTCATAGTTTTCCTGTCTCATGTTCATTCTTTCAACTTTAGCAATCATCCTTGGAAAATCCTCAACCTCATGACCAATAATATCAAAACAAAGACAAATAGGACCTGTACCAGGACATTCCTTAGCAAGATGTCCCAGCCTTCTACAGCTATAAAACAATGTGAATCCTCTTTTTCTTTTAAACGTTCCCCAACCTCTTCTATACTGCGCACTAGGATCATGGTGTTGGATCTACAATCTGCAAAAAATTCTTCTAGGTTCATGCATCCACTTATTAGTCCAAAAATTCTTTCTATGCATAGGAATAACATATATTTCTTTATTTCCATTAAATTTACTCAAATCAACTCTTTCTTCCAACTGTGCCCTAGCCTTCATACTAGGACAAAATCTATTAAACATACTTAAATTCATGCTTTCGAAACAATTTTTTTTACTTATCTTACTCTTATCAAAGCACAAATATTTACCTCTTTTCGGATCTTAGCATAGAGATTCGCAAGACAAGTAGAGTATTGTGCACTTCAAAAACAGATCTATGCACAAAGATTCTCTTTTCTTTACTTCAGTTCCCAACAATCACAGTTTCAGGTCCTAACAATAGAACCATTTGTTGGCACAGGGGCAGACCCAGGTTTCAACGCTTAACAACGCACAAACAAAACCCCGACTACCGACCCTTTCAACAACACCTATGTAGTAGGTGAAGTCTCACCTGAGGTAGAAGCAGGGGGGGTTACAAGACGCAGGTGTATGTAACCAAGTTGGGACATAGATATTTGATAGCAACACTTCGTAGAGTATTCTAGCAACACTTAGAAGGTGATATGAATTAGTTTATTAGATTTATTAACATTGCAAAACATACCCTAATAGAGATCGATGCAGTAACAATAAATGATTATATATCCTAAGAACTTAGCAATGAGTTAGATCTAACATTCATTTACCCTTAACACAAGTAAGCATTAAGAAACAATAGATCTATATATCATACATAATAATCAAAGCACTGAGCAGATTCATAACATAAACAACACAACACAAAGGAAACCAAAGAAAAAAGATACACATGGTTCACCCTAGTGTGGGGATACGTCCACCAACTGGTTCACCTCATTTATTATTCGTCAATATTTTACATTTAGTGACTCCTGTGCACTAAGCCACATAGTCAAGCTTCCCACCAGACATGAGATCTGCACATTGAGCACCAAATCTGCCTTCCAAAACTAGGTCAAGGCAAAGAGCCAACTCTCTATCAAGCATAATGACCTAACACACAGACATTCCCTTGCACAAATATAATCGAACTTCTTGCACTTAGCCACTTTCCACACTACTTCTACAATACATTCTTACTTATTTATGCTTTTACAATCCCTTACAATAAGGCCTAATCATGGGTAAAACCCCATGGGCCATCATCCCAAAACCCTTTACAAAAACCCTAGAGAACCTCTTACTGGGTCCACATAGCCTACAAAATTAGTGATATCCATGATCTCAGCTCCGCCTAGGCCCTCCTTTCTCAACCAATGTGTTGAAGTCAAAAAAGTGGTCCAAACTTGACCAAGGTTTCCTCAAAACTTGGTCGAGGGCCAACACTTATATTTGAATTGAAACATGGGTTTGGTTGGCAGAGTAAAGGGCCAAGGCTAATCCCCAACCCATGGTTGTTACGATACCATACAACCATTCATTCAACCTTTGGTACAGACCCTTTCCAATGGTTAGCCCGCAAATCTACTCCTTTAAACTTTGGCGCAAGAACCTCCATTGCTTAGCCCCGGTCCTTACCACCACATGCGACCAACAGTTGGTGTGGGGTTAACACTATTTAATGGGAAAGCTTGCCATGCACCCGCCAAGTGTCAACACCACATCCTTTCTTTGCAACGGGGGTCATATTAGGTGCTGGGATGTGGCCACATGCCCCCCATGCGACCAACACCTCCACCTTATAGGCTCATATCCTGCTAATTGATCAACAAAATGCTTGATTTCGTGGGATGCATGTGTGTGATGGGGTTTTGACCCAGGAATTTTGTGGGAGTCGGGTTGGTCATTCACAAGTGCAATTTGACAAGCAGGTACATCAAGCTTGAAGGGGATAACTTCTAGGAGGTGTAACTTCATTTTTTGGCCAAACCAGGTGTCGAAAAAGCCTAGCTAGGGGTTTTTGGACATTCTGAAGCCATTGGAGCCATATTTATATTATTCTTAGCACTATAAGAGCACTTTTTAAGAATGATGAAAATGATCCAAGGGAATATGGACTAGGAGATGTAGCCCAAGAGAGGGGTGAACTCCTTTATCATTTGTTGTGTTATGCGTTCATTATTGATGGTTTTTATATGTTTGATATGCTGCTCATGATTAAGTAAAACTCATTGAATTTATGTGTTAGTAACTTGATCCAATTACCCAAACACATGCCTATTTTACACTTGCAATTTAAAGAGACAAGTCTTCTTCATTTTAAATATCTATTGGAAACAAATCCATTCCATTTTCAGATCATTGAACTAATGATTTCACTTAATTCCCTCATTGACTTCTCTGCTCCCCAGACTCTCAAATTAATTGATTGCATCAAAAATAGTAAAGTAATCATCCTTGTAGGAAGTGGTAGAACCCATAATTTTATCCATCGTCGCATTTCCCAAGAAGTTAATTGTTACATCCATGTCGTCAATAATTTTCAAATCATGATTTCCAATGGTGATTCTCTAAAATGTGGGGGATGTTGTGAAAATGTGAGTGATCTGGATATTTTCATCATGACTTATAAATAATTGTATTAAATGGGAATATATTAAAGTGCACCATTAAAGAAGGGAAAACTAAGAAATGAAGAAACATAAGCATTAGATCTAAACAAAAAATCTTGATAACGAAGTTCGTCCTGGTGGACTATGTCTCCGGGTCCTGCTCTCAAATGGGTAGGCTCTTTCATTAACTCAACAAAAGAATTTGGAAAAATACATAAACATACCTCATTCTAAAATCAAGCTGCAAAAATAATTCTCAGATCAGAAAACAAACATCACCATTGAATTTGTGGTGTCAAATTGCCCAAAAATGATTGTCTCCATGCCTCGATTCAGCTTTGGCACTCCCAGGTCTAAGAATAATTCTGTCTCAATTTTCGTTCCCTTTGCAACTTGCAATAATGACATACCATGCCTCATAATCCATGCTTGCAGTCATATGGCTGCACCTCTCCCCTTTCCGGCTGGGTGGAACCTTGCTTAAATATCATTTTGGAAGACAGATTTACCAATGGGTTCATTGGCGAGTTGGTTGTCGGCGCTATAATTAAAACGTTATATGTGCAGGAGGTCTGGGGGTCAAACCCATGGGCCTCCATTTTGGGCCACTGGTTATAACCCCCACTACATTTGGATACCAACTTCTAACTTTGGGAGATTCGCTAGATACGGTGGGACCTCTGCCAGATTTGGCAGGGGTCCATTTATATATATTTTTTTATTTTTTGGTCACGAGCCCTTCTTGGGAATTTTGGGGGTGCCATGTGTTTCCCACTGATTGGGCCATGTGGCATCCGTTGATTGGACCACCTGATCATTGACGTCACCTCCATTTCAATATGTACATAACACGTGGTTCTTTTTGGGTGGTGTCACATGGCATCACCTGAGGGTGCCACGTGGCATTTTTCTACTGGTCCACATGGACCCCTGAATATCCTATTGGTGGGTGACACATGGCATCCTCTGGTGCTACTGAGTGGCATGTTGATGTCATCAAATATCATGTTGATTTCGTCCTGCCATGTCAGTTGTCGATGTCATGCTCACGTCAACAGTACAAATGATGATGTGGCCCGTGTTGACTTGCCCTGTTTAACCACAACTTTGCCCGTGGATATCTTTCAAACCGTAACCCTGTTTGATGAGTCATTTGCATCATTAGAAATATTACAACGTGCTCTTTATGTTCATTCCATTTTCACTGAGTTTTGGGAACTTTGAATTTTTTCCCTTTCTCTGTCTGTTGAAGCCATTCTGAATGTTCTGAGTTGCCTCTGTGAGTTCTGAGTTGTTCTTAGCCTTCTATGGATCCTTTTTGGATCATGACTCCCCACTGAGATCTTTTTGGACCACCAAAAGCTTTCATCAATCAATAGGTAAGTGAGGGAAGT
The DNA here is from genome assembly GCA_900067695.1 of Picea abies. Lineage (NCBI taxonomy): Eukaryota > Viridiplantae > Streptophyta > Pinopsida > Pinales > Pinaceae > Picea > Picea abies. The sequence goes on from CBVK0102817897.1 coordinate 10,276, forward strand.
GTCCTCTCACTTTGTCCTTCTTGATCCATTTTTCCCTGCTTGGATGTGTGCCTTTTAAGCCTACTCGAAGATAATCAACATCACCCTTGCATGAATTCCTCATCCTTCTATCAAGGATGATATATTATTGTATCTCATCCAAGTACTTAGGTGAAAACACAATGGACGATATTGAAACTTCCTCATCTTGATCCATGATCATGGGAGGCTCAAAAAGTTTCAAGTTCTCAACATTCACAACTGAGTAAATCTGCATGTAAGGTGGAATATCTAGATGAAAAGCATTGGTACCACTTTTCTCCAAGATAGTGAAGGGTCCATAATGAATGGGTTTGAGTTTCTTGCCTTCACCCTTCAATCTCTCCTTGCTGATGTGAAGCCATACTCGGTCTCCAACCTAGAACTCATGATCAACCCTATGTTTGTCATGCCAAAATTTATACTGTGATTGACTTTTCTCCAACCATTCCCAGACTGTCTGTTGTATCTTCTAGATCCTCTGGATGAACTTGTAGTCTCTATCCTCTGTTTGTTCTTCATTTACATCGGCATTTCTCTTATACATCAAATTCAAAGGAACCTTTGGTAGGTAGCCAAAACATGTCTCAAAAGGTGAAATCTAAGTGGATGAATGTAAAGCTCGGTTGTACGCATGATGTACATAGGATAGCTATTCATCCCATAACTTGGGATGATTGCTGCAGTAGCCTCGAAGCAAAAGTACCATTGTTCGGTTTACCACCTCTTTCTTTCCGTCAATCTATGGATGGAAAGAAGTTATCCTCTTCAATTTGGTGTCCAACATTCTCCACAAGATATCCCAAAAGTCCCCAAGGAATCAATTATCTCAATCCAAGACGATAGATGTGGGTAATCCAAAGTGAACCCAAACTTGTTGAAAGAAGATATGAGCAGTCTATTCAGCAGTGATTCACTTTTTACATGGCATCAAGATACAGATCTTGCTGAGCCTATCCACTACAACATACAAATAATCATGACCCCCTTTGGTCATTGGTAAACCCCCTACAAAATCCATGGAGACACTTTCCCATGGATGGGATGGAACAAGAAGTGGTGATTATAGCCCCAGTTTTCTATTAGTGGGCTTACAAGTAGAACACATCACACACCCCTTTACATATTTAGTTACAATTGCTTTCATTTGAGGTCAGTAACAAAACCTCTGCAAATGAGCCATTGTTTTTCCTACCCCAAAATGTCCAGACACAAGAAAAGTGTAAGCTTCTTGTATTACATGGACTCGTTCACTTGTAGGAATACATAACTTTCCAATATGGTAGAGTAGTTTTCCTTGCAAACAATAGTTCTCTACCTTGTTACTTGTACCCTTTTTGTACTTGATTACCAAGTGAAATTGTTGTAGAAAACCCATCCACGTGTAGTGTCGATATTGTTAAAATTTGGTCTATGCTTGAAGATACTGTAAGGGTTGGTGAAATGTATGTATGATTGTTTCCTTCCCCAAACATTTTCAAAGTGGTAACATATAGGATTACGATATTGCATCAATACTGCACCCATGGCATATCCGCTGGCATTTGTCTCGATCTCAAAAAGATGTTGAAGATTCGACAGTGATAATATTGGTGTGCTACTGATCTTCTCCTTCAAAATATTGAAAGATTTTTGTTGCTTTCCTTCCCACTGAAAAGTCTTCTTCACACTGGTTAAGGCATGCAAAGAAGATTCTATAAAGGAAAAGTTTGGAATGAATCTCCTCCAATACTGGACTACACCTAAGAAGCTTTGGACTTCAGTTACACTTTCTGGCTCAGGCCAATTTACAATTACATCAATTTTGGAAGGGTCAATTTTCAATTGTCCTCCTCCTACAATATGACCTAAGTACACAAGTGGAGTCTTGCCAAATTCACATTTAGATAGTTTTACATACAAATTTTCCCTTTGCAAAGTATCCAATACTTGCTTTACATGCCTCACATGCTCATCCCAAGTCCTTCTAAAAAAAATAATGTCGTCTAAATATACAATCACAAAGTCATCTAGAAAAGGACTAAATACATCATTCATCACACACATGAAAGTTGTCGGAGCATTACAAATACCAAATGACATAACTAACCACTCAAACCATCCATGTTTGGTTTTAAAGATAGTTTTCCATGCATCCTGTTCTGCGACTCTAATTTGATGATATCCACTATGCAAATCCAACTTAGTGAAATTGACAACATTCTTCAATTGATCAAGTAAATCATTCATGCAATGAAGAGGGTATCGATTTTTCATCATGATTTTATTTAAAGCCAGTAATCGACACACATTCTCCATGTGCCATATTTCTTTGGCACCATCATTATCGAAGAACCACAAGGAGATGAACTGGGCCTAATAACCCTTGATCCAATAAACCCTGTGCCTGCTTCTTGATCTCTATCATCTCCACAACTAACATCCTATACATGCCCAAATTAGGAAGAGGAGAGTCCTGCTGAAGATGTATCTCATGTTGGATTTCCCTCTTAGGAGGTAATCCATTTGGTTCTTGAAAAATATCATCATACTTAGAAACAATACCAATTAATTCCTTTTTATGAGATGCATCACACCCTTGGAAAGCGTCAGATGTCCCGACATCTTTCTCTCTGACGACCATGAGTACATATCTCTTATTAGTGTTTATGAGTCTTTTCATTTGACCTGCACTAACAAGTGTTGTATTTACCCTCATACAGTGAGCTATAACAATATATTCCACTCCCCCTTTAGTAAGGTAGTATTTATTCTCATGACGAAAGAAGACTTCTTTTCTATCATAAGCGGGTTATGAGAAAGAACTTCTTTTATTTTCTTTTCTCATGCCCGTTGTAACTTCCTCTTGGACATAGCCCACACAGGGTGAACCACGTAAATTTGTGTCTCTATTGTATTGTGTATCTTCTATGCTTTGTTTCCGCATTTGTTTTATTTTATTGCTCCGCGGTCCTATTTTTCTAACAACCCTTACTTCCCATTTCTTGGTCCTCCCCAACCTATTACTCCACAAGGGAAACCATACGTTGGGGTTAACTTTGTTCAACCCTCTCCTATTCAGCAAGTCCACCACTTTGAACAACTAAATATGGAAAATTCGACCCATCTGTCGAATAATGCCAAAAATAAAGGAAAAAAACTGAAACCTCTTTCCCTACACGACGCTCTTCCGATCTAAATAAAGGAAAAAAACTGAAACAATAATAATCCAGGATGAGGAGGGAACCACCCTCAACAGAACCAACCTGTCGGGGGCAACCAGAATCAAGGGAACCAGAACCCCCAAGGGGGAAATTAAAAAAAACGCTAAGGGAAAAACAACAACAACCTTCAGACCAACTTCCCTTGTGCCCTTTGTGGTGAGTTTGGTCACTATACTCACCATTTCCCCAAAATTACTGACTTTAAATGGATGAAAGACTATGTGAATGGACCACGTCCTCTAGCACCACCTACCCCTTAGCAGGCCCCACAACAATATGTGCAACAACCACCCCTAGCCGTGCTGCAAAACCCCATTCCACACCAAGGGGTGATGAACACCCAACAAGACTTTCAACCTGCCCTACCACAGATAGGACAATATCCCAATCTGGGAAATCCTGTAGATCACACTATCCTCCTCACTAGCGAGGAATAAGTTATTCTACAAATGCACACTTGACAATAAAATGTACCCCTGGAGTCTACTCCCACCACCTCTGAAGCACCCCCAATCACGACTGGACCCTCTTTGATGATTCCTCGCCATAATACTAAAACACCCCTTCGTATTCCTCACATCCCATTGCGCAGGAATGTCCACAACCCTCAGGCTAGGGTGGCACATAACTACTGTCTGGTCGATGACTTGGCACAATATCCTGCCACCATGTCAGTCTTAGAAGCTCTTTAAACTTGTCCCACTCAATGGAAGTCATTACTTTCTGCCTTGGGGGCAGTCAACCTTATCGATACCTGACTCATCACATTTGATATCGATAGTGGAGAACCTCGCCTCCCCGCCCTCGTTGCTTTTAAAATACCAGTAAAAATATGGAACATCACAGTTCATCGATGCATCATTGATGAAGGTGCATCCAAATGCATCATGTCCAAATCTGTATGGAAGAAACTTGGCTCCCCCAATCTCATACCATCCACCATCACCTTGAGAGCTTATGACAGATGACCATCTTCTCCCGAAGGGCTCTTCCAAAATGTTCCCATTGAACTCGGGGGTAAAACCATTCTTATTGACATTGAGGTTATTGATGCCCCACTCAATTACAATATCTTGTTCGGTCGTAGCTACATGTATATTATGAAGTTCGTTGCCTCTTCTGTGTTTTGAACCATGATGTCCCCCCATAATAGGAATATAATCACGATCGACCAAGTTTCACATTATGAGCCTAATCCATCTGCCAACATTGATAACATCCTCCCTTTTGTCCACACTAATACCGATACTTACCCACTCATTGAGACGGGCCCCATAATTTTCAAAGACCCATCCTTTCTAGGGACATATCATGGCGCACCACCGCTCATTCATCCTTCCACATAGGTATGTGTCATCTCATCCAATGGAACTGAAATTGGAGATACCCTTCCTCCCAATGAGGCCTCTCTAATATCTGACGTCCCATTAGTTACAGAGCTTCTTCCTTAGGAATTCCCTAAAAACCCTCCAGCTTCACCTGTTCTTGATTTCACCTTACCCCAAGGTCACATCCTGGTTTGGGAGACAATCCCCCAAGCCCTTACTCAAATCTTCTGCTTTTACCCTCCTCTAGGCGTACAAGCTTTCCAATTAGCCACAATACTTACCCTTCCCAACATGGCGCTAGCAATCCCAGTATGGTATCTACATCTACCAACAATGGTCCCTCAACCCTCTCTCCCTCCTCAAATCAAAGGAATCCCGATGCAGATTCCAGTACCTACCCCCACCGCACCGCCATCACCCCTACTCACTAGCACCACTGCTACAACTGGGAGAAGACGAAAAAGGAAAGAGCCCACTACTCCACTATCCCCACATGTCCAAACTCCTTGTGCTCTATGCGAGAAAGACAGACACCCCACCAACAAATGCCGATCTCTACCAGAGCTACACGATCTAATTCAACTCCCTCGAGCACCACCACTGCTCATCGCTTCATCAAGTACTGCCACTATCTCCCCTAACACAAGTAGCAAAGGACTGCGAACCAAATTCACATGTTCCATCTATTCAGAATATGGCCATTATACGCTTTTTCTTTCACTACTTGATTTCCAACTATTACATTATTAATGATATGTTCTAAAATTTAATTTCAACATTAATTAAATTTCCCGCTTACTTATTTACTTAATATCATAATGAATTTAGTGACTTGGGGCTTGTAGAGAAGAAGGAAGAGAAATGACATGGTTTCAAAGTTTCATTTTTAGATTAAGGATTTTTTGCAATAGATCTTAAAGATGCCATTAGCCATTCTTAGGTTTTGATTTAGATTTGATGGTGCTTCAAATTTATTATCATGGAAGGTGGTGGTTACATTCTTACTACAAAAGAATGATCTGTGGGATATTTTCAAGGATGTTACTACTCCACCTAAAGATCCACAAAAGTTCATATCTCACAAGAAGAGGGAAGTGAAGTCAAAGTGGATGATATTGAATGCCACTAAGGATCATTTAATCCCTCATTTATAAGAGAAGAGTATATCGAAGGAGATTTTTAGTGTCGTGGTTAGTTACCAGAGAAAAAATATAAATAGGAAGATGATAAATAAGCAAGGTTCATTTGTCATAATCAAGGTTATTGTGCATCACAATGCATAAATAATAAGAAGGATAAAGGTAAACAACATTAGAAGTAGGTAGCATCCTCTGTAGAAACTCAAATGTACAATTTTGCTGCTATGTTCAAGAAGTAATTTTCATTGGTATCTTCCATTTCTACTAGCATGATTTTGAGGAATGGATGGAATGTGAACAATGGGGCTTCTCAACATATGACATTAGCCCAAAAATTGTTTTCTAGTTTGAAGAAATAGGGCATGGTAGTACTTGTTCAGCTTGGTGGTGATGATACGTACCCAATAATAGGAGTTTGTATTATTCCCTTTCATCTTGAGTCAAGTAATCTTTATGTTTTGACAATTTCTCATTTGTATAGATTTTGAGGGACAATTTTCTTTCAATTTTTATTATGGAGGATAAAGGATATATAGTGGAGTTCAAGAACTAGACAACCAACAAAATAATCAAACAACGTGATTAAAAGAGAATAAGAATATGAAGGACAGAGGAACAAGGAAACACAATGTTTCCAACAAAAGGAAAGGGAGAGGAAGAGGAGTTATGAAGGGAAGTTGAAGATTTGGATATATGTATCCTTCCAACTACATTGACGAAGCCAATTCCTCATATAACCTTTTTCACAACATTGGAGAAGTGGTTCTTTGCTAGAGAATATTTTTTGTATAAACTATGCTGCTCTAGTGGTATCTATCCATATCAAAATGGTGACTTTTTTTCATAACTCATTGTTTCATGTAAAATTATTATGCCCACATGTATGCCTAAGCTCATATCATAATGGTATTTGTGTTTCATAACTCATTGTTTCACGTAAGGTTATTATTTCCATCACTTTTTCTAAAGTAATAAACCATACAATTAATACAAGTAATCTTATTAATATTTTTTGTGCTAAAACCCTCCTACAACAATACCTTGATTGCCTAGGATATTATGTGAGGGAATACAAAGTAGAGTGGTTAAAAAAAGAAACCCAAATACAAAATGGATCAAAACATATGTTTAGATTTATTGATATGGGCAAAGGTCTTATATAGTTTTCTAGTGTGTCCATAGAAGCTAACTACCAATTTAAAGAAACAAAGGATGGATATGGGTATATCTCGAAGGATAAAAGTTGGAGCTAACTATATCAACATAGTGTTGGAAAACTAGGAGAGTGTCCTTAACGACTATGGATTTCTATGATGACATCCTTCTCATGTTTTTCTACTTGTAATATGCCTTTATCGGGATGTGTCCCATTATATTCTACATCGTTTCCTATTGATTTGAAATGAAACTATCCCATCTTTCCTCTCGTTGACTATAGAATGGTGTTGAGGTGGGGAATTGAGTATCTAGTCTATTGGTGTGGATCTACACTTTAGAATTGACCTATAGATTCCAATGACTTAGTAATGGTGAACAAATTCAATGATTCTGTGAGACAAACCATTATTTCCTTTGATTCATGATCTGATATTTGAAACTTGGTGAGGTCCAAAGTGGAACTAGTTGAATCGTGACTATTGCAAGGTGATTTTGGTGTAACTTAAATCTAATATAAGACTGCATCTAGAATATGAAAAAGGATTGAAGCAACAACCGTCAATGTTGAGTGTTCAACCACAGTAGGAGACTCCATTGGAGGAATATTAAGTTAGCTTTAAGCAATGAGATTCAACACTTTGAAGGATTTGTACACTCATCCTCATTTATGGCTAGTCATTTTGGAAAGTGATTGAACCCCATGGCACAAGGATATGATAGAACATAAGTGTTGATCCTTTCTAATACCTATTGGAATTGAGTGGAAAATATTATGGATTTGTGTTTTCATTGCATCATATAAACAATTTCCTTCTAAAGAGAGGGAGGCCATCATCCCTTATGCACATGCAATTTACCTATTTTATTATCGTCAAAAGTTGACCTAATTGTTAAACGTACCCTTATATATTAGTTTTTGTGAATTACCTAAACACTAACTTTATAACTATTCAAAAAAATACTTCAGGGTCCCTTTTCCTCTCATTACCTTATCTTGTCACCTAGTCCCCCTCTATGTTTTGTAGTGTGTGATAAGATTACATTATTTCCCTTAGATACCTATAATACCCATTCCATTATTCCTTTAATAATAATAAAATAAATAGTATTAACCTTTTCTAAAGATATAAATAGTTGAGTCATCTTCCACCTCTATGTTTTGAAAGAAATATGCAAGAAATATGCATTAAAGCCCTAATAATCTAGATGTATATCCTATATAAAGAGTATATAGTTGTGAAAATTGTTATTGGTATGTACTAGTACACTTCTATTTTTTAATGACGTTGTTGACATTTATAAATGGTTTCCATTCACTACTTCAACACAAGCTTAATTTCAAATATTCAAGCATTGCACACAACCACTAATAAAAAAAATAATTTAATATATATTTTTTGTTCTAATTCTTTTTT
>CBVK0102817898.1:0-12885 GCA_900067695.1 Picea abies
TTGATTTATACGATGTACCTGATTGTATTAGATATATAATTAAAAAGAAACTATTAAAACACATTAATCACTTTTTAGTAGAACAATATTTTGTGAAGCTTACAATATAACTCACATTTTTATTTTTTTAGTAATTTTGTAAACTGATATTTGATGTCAAAAATAAATCTACAATATATTGAAATGATTTTAAGTACATATACTTAGTTTTCAAATAATCTAGTCCACCACATATTTTTATATATAGTATTGGTTAACTTAATAACGATAATCACAAAGAAAGCTATAGATAACCCAAAACCACATGGCTAATGTATAAGTAAATAAGATGTAAAAATTTAAAAGTAAAAGAAAAAATGAATGATACAACTCTCTCAAAAATACAATACAATTGTGGAGGGGACGGATCCTGCCAATGTAGTACTAGCCACGTGACTGGTGCTTGCACCTCCCCTCCTCCCACACTATGAAAATGCATAGACCTCACTCCATCCATAACGTTATTAACTGTTCGAGCACACTCCTCCCTCTCTCCTCTATCTATTAATGGAGAAGTCTTTATGGTGGTCACCTCTATGCATGTGCATCTTCCCTCTCCAACACTATTCATATCATGCTGCTCCTCAGTTGGTCCATCAGTTTTTCCTCTTCCCAGTAGATCCACCACTCATTCGACATGCCTCACTGGTTTTCACCTCTTTCATTAGCCAACTCTTTATAGCTTCATACCTTCTTTTTGCTTCGGTCATGCCTCAACTTCAGGGGAAATCCAAGCGGGGCTCATCCTGGTATCAAAATAGGCCTCGCATGGCCATCTGGCCTCAGCCTGCCGCAACACCATCGCATATCTCTCCTCCTCCTTCGCCTCCCTCCTCTGACCAGTCCTCTTAGAGACAAATCAGTTTCCCTTCTTTATCCTCACCATGGTATTGTCGATTCGAGTGGTTCGACCTCCTCGGGAATTCAGTGGGTTTCTCCCATGGCCCATTACCAGACCTGGCCTCTTCCTCACAACTTGCCTTGGTCATCCCACCAAATTCACCTGATAATTCAACTCCAGAGCCACCACCTGTGCATCCACCACCAACCCAGTCTCCTTAGGAAGACACCTCCATCCACCGAGAGAAACCGGATGAGAATTCACACTATTGTTTGGAATGCACCTACTGCACAAAGTTTCAATATGACCTTGCAATTCAACAAGACCTGGTGTTCAAGGTCCGTGAGGAGGTGGAGAACTTATGACTCTATCTGGAAATTATGGACAAGAAAGGGATACAAGTTTTCCAAATGTTATCCTCTTTACAAGGCATTCAAAGGTCCCCAGACCAGGGACCTAGTGCACCAATGAACTCAATGGTGGTCTTGGTTTTGGCTCTCCAAACTCCAGCAGCAGACAACTCGGTGGTGGTCTTGGCTTCGACTCTCCAGGTGCCAAAAATTAATAACGTGACATGTAGTGAACCGTCTACATGAGCTACAACACCTGCATAGGTGTCAATCTGCATGGCTTGTTTTATGTTTTGTTTATGCCTCTACAACTATACTTTTGGATAATTCCCTTTTTTCTTGTCATAAGTCAGTCCTAGTTTTTATATAAGGTCGGAAAACTATGAACGAATCGGTTTTCCCATGGGGTGATCCTGTTCCATATGATTAAAACTGAGGTCTTTTTTGGTTTTGGAGGTACTGGCTGAATTGGTTTGCCTCTGCGGCAATTTAGCATTCACAGTCCTTGGACACTCATGATGCTACTATAATTTTTCTTATGAAAGGTAATTTATGCATACTTACTTAAAAAAAATTAATAATGGAGTTATTCTAGTATTTTGATATTTGTATGGAAAATTCGAAACCAATAATGTCATGGTGGTTCTATATAAAACATGCTAATGTAGTCATATTTATCCATATGAAAATGGTGCTTGTATTTCATAACTCATTACATCATGTAAACTTATTATGCTCACAAGTTTTCCTAAACCCATATCAAAATGGTCCTTTTGTTTGATAACTCATTGTTTCCCCAAAACTTGTTATTCTCATCGATTTGACCAAACTAATGCAACCATACAATCAATTATTATGAACCAAAAAAATCCTTGCAGACACAACACACCAACATTCATTAAATTACTACTTTGTTGTCAAATATTTCACTCCACCACATACTTTATATATAGTATTGGAAACTTTAACACAACTAACCACCAAGAAGAGTATAACTAATACATAAAATCATAAAGATTCATTGGAAAAAAAATAAGATATTAAATATGATTCATTGTGGTGTAGTGACCTTTGAGGTACTCAAGTAAATTGTCATTTGAGTATTAATAATGACATAGTGGTTCTATATAATAAAATTTACTTCTATATAACATGGGAAAACACTTTTAAACTTATAAGGAAAAGATAGTGATCATCTAGATTACTAAAGAAATTTTCATTTTTGATCATCTAATTTTGTCATGGAGTGTTGTAATGTACCCCAAATTTACCAATATAGAAAATTTAATGGAGTGTTTTAAAATTGTAATCGTCGCTATCAGAATACGACATATACCTATTCGTAGTTACAAGTGACTAAAGACACGGTAGTTATCCTTTCCATGAAGCCGTGTCTAATACAATAACTCGGTACATGTGATAACACTTGCTAAGGTTTAGACTATCCATGAAACTGTAACCTGGTTGTGCCCACAGAGTTTAAAGTAACTCTAGACTAACGTGGTTTATACCTTTATCAAAGGGATCAACAAAGTGTTTCACTAAAACTCTACCTTCAAACAAGCCTTAGTAATTTCCACTTCATATCCAATGAAGGAGTATTTCAAACTTACCACAAAAAATCCCTTATATTAAGTTTTCTTTTCATATTTATATCTTTATACCCCATGTATCAATACTTGTTTAGAAATGTTGTTGGATATACAATCCTTCCCATATTTCTATATAAACATATGTATATAGTACCTATATCTATAGCCTCACAAGGCAACGTATTTCTTGAGTTCAATATGTATCCTATCATATGCCTTACCCAAAGAATTGAACATTATCCACATATGAATATATACGGGTCTACTTACAACAATTATACCCTTACTGTATAATGTAAATTATAACTGTTACAAGTGGTGGACGTTCTTGCCCATTTTTCATTAAAATTGTAACATAGTAACTTGACTAGACTTAGTATACGTCAATTGAACAACGAGAGGGTTGATCGAATAACTATGTTTAGCGTGGAGGGGTTGGAATCCCATTGGCATGACAGGTCATAACCCTAGACCCGATAGTGTATTGAATCCAACCCTAATACTTACTGTCCAAAATGAAACTCCACTCGACTTAGTGACAGGGATTAGCACTAAAAGCGTTAAGGCTCAGTTGAATGCGAAGTTAAGACTTGTCCATAAATATCATTAATTCTCTGGTTGAAAGTTATGTGGGTTATGCAATATACTGGTTCTAGGTTCTCGTGACCAATGTGAACATGTCATGTGCGTTTATTCACATGGCCAACATACCCAAAACATCCCCTCACCATTACACTATGATACGAAAGCTCCCTGGGTAACTAATGTCTCATTTTTCCTTTGGCTCTTATGCATTTTGTAAAACCACCCAATGTTAAACTCTGCAACGCTTCTCTGTGTGTAAAAATCAGTGACATGGAGGGTTCCTTCCCTGCGTATGCTAAGAAACGAGTGCATGATTGTCTGGTTTCCTTCTCCACCAGGTAAATCCACAAACGACTGTATCTCTTAAGTTATCTATAGTAGGTATGGTAGTTCGGAAGGGTCAGTCGTAATTATGATTGTCTCTATAACTATTTTCCTTATGGCTTTTGATTGAGATCCTTCCTTTCAGTGTTCTTAACTCTCTTAATGTATTTCCATCCACACTCTGTGTAAAATAAGTATCTCTAACTCGAGGCAGATCACGACCCTATCTCTCCCATGAGGGCAACCAACCACTACTCATGGTTTTCATTGGGACTTGTATGCAGTTTTACACAGGTGGTTTAGTTTCTTGATTCAGGGATAGTCCCGTAACAATGTTAGGTTTTTGTCGACAAGCATTGATCCTTAGTCTTCTCCTTAATGTTTATGCTTGTATTTTTGTTTGAGTCACTCATGACATACTTATCGCTGAAAACTACTGTGGTTAAAACTTGCTCGGGTTTTCTACAATGACTCTTAAATCCACATATGGCATCCTGTATGCGTAACTGCATATTATTATTCTCTGTGTATTATTTCATAATTATCTCTTACATTCGTAAGGTATTGAGGGTTTTGTCGAAAATACCATGACCTCGATCTTCTCTTTACCACTTACACTTGCGTTTTTAATTAGATTTTTCATGACATGCCTCTTGCTAGAGAAACCCTTGGTTAAAATCTTTCTCTGGTTCCTACAGTCATTTCTAAGTTCGCTTATGGTATTCACTGTAGGCATAGGTTGTATATTTAATATTCCCGTTTTGATTAAGTGATGAGTCTTCGAACTATCGACTCTTGAAAAAGTTACACTTTCAAGACTTACTGTGAATTATTGCACCCTCAAATTAAACATTGTAAAGTTGTAAACCAAGCCCTGTGGGTGCAGTAAGGTTTTCTTGCTACTATGTAAAGTTTAATAACTAGTTCATTACTCTAAATCTATTCACATTGCTCATACTTGTACAGGAATTGTTACAGTCATAAGACTTCCACTGTGTGTAATTGTTCCATAATTTAAATTATTTAAAAGATTTATTCTAAGCTCTATGTTCTGGAATTTTGTCTTTGAACTTGCTATTTGCACTTCTTCCACGTAAAGAAAAATGGTAATTGAAGTACCCAATTTGGGAAATAAACGCCTCTGTGGGATATGCACTATACTGTGTGAACTTTATCATTCTGGTTATGAAATGTATTAAATGTTTAGAAATTTTTCTTGCGTGTTTACATTCTGGCGCATACAGTTAATTATTTCAGTTACAAAACTAATGATGGGACCCATGTTTCCTTGCGAGGGTACCCATCAGTATTTTCTGGGTCCACTCCTCCCCTTCAAACTATGGACAGTTCGCTAAGCAACGTCGATGGGAAAATCACCCATGCCAACCTCAAGCTAAGTATTATTCATGTGTTGACTCTTCAATGTTTAATTTCATTGATTCTTCTTGAACATTCTTTACTAACTCTTGGTTTATCTCCAATATTTAATTTTGTTTATTTGTTCATATCATTTTTTAATAATCCTTGATTTTCCTCTTGCAGGATTTAATCATTTTGAGAAAAAAAAATCCACGAGATCGCCTCACCTGAAAGGTATTTGAGTTCCAGATCTCATCATCTAATTTTAACTTCTCAGGTTTTGTTTATTTAGTTGTAGAGGGTTCCACCTTAGGGTACTCTATTATGATAACCTTTTGAACTAGGGTTCCATAGATAAACTGGTTACTTGTATTTATAATTCCTTAATGGAATAAACAAATTTGAAAAGGGAAAAACCCTATATTGAATATGATTCCATGATTAAACAGTTATGATAATATGTGTTATGTAGAATATAAATTCATTGTTTGTATATGGATCATCACATATATATAATGTAATTTCTCTTTAAAAAGAAGGACTGTTATTTACTTTATCTTTATCCTATCGTACTTGTACAGAGGTTGATATGTTCTATTGCATGTATATTTATGTACATAAGTACATCTATATGATTATATGGAAATACACATAGTCATCTTGTATTCACTTATAATTTTCCAGAATACAACCAACAGTTCTACATTCTTTATGCCTAGTCCAACATATATATATATATATAACTCAACTTCATTAATAACTAAAAATTCACAATAGCTCTCTTATCTTTACTCAATGAATAAAATCAATCAGTAAGGAATTACTCTACAATCCATTTCATTCTATCAGTTATTAATCAACAAAACATTCAACAAGGAGATAAGTAGATGTACATATCTGAATAAAGTACTGGGACAACAAATGGAACAATCAAGTTCCACACAATCGTAGAAAAAAACATCCAAACTACTTACTCCGTTCACCCCCTAGCCTAACCATGAGTCCAGAAGGGTGAATTCCGATGATCATATTTCGCTACAGTCCTCTTTCAGATCAGAAATCCCCTTGCCTCACACTCCAAACAGTGTTCATAACATCAAGTGATATCTTTTCTCCAACATACTAAGCCGCATCCTCCCTCCTCCCATATGTTGTATATCAAAAGCATCTTGTGCCTAGGTATTTTCCCCCTTTGGGAATTTTCGCAACTTTACAAACTCCTGAATTTCAGGGGCTGCTAGTAAAATTTAGCCCTGAGGTAACTCAAGTTTGTTCCCCAATATGGAATCATGGTCAACTATTTTCAACCTGGCTGTTCCATTTGTCCTTCAACAATTAATATATAAAAAGATTTGTCTTTTACATGTATCATAGTCAAAGAGTTGGTTAGGAAAATCAAATCTTTTCTCAACAATCACAATAATTAATTACAATTAATCAAATTCCAAATTCGAAATTGCCATAAATGGCAATAATTTTCCAAATAAGAATTTGCAGAAAACTGAAATAAAATTCCTAAGTGCATACATACTTTAATAATTAATTATTTTTGGGGATATTACAAATGTATTAAATATTAATGTTTTGATAAGTGAAGTCACGACAATAACCATGGGAAAATGTATCAATATGATTACATTTAAATAATGATGTTATTGCATACATTAATTTCTTGAATTAAACATTGTGAGTAGCTAAATTAGAGAGAAAGATAAGTATCAATCAAACTAATTATTCAAATCCTGTTACGAATATGTGCGTTAGAGAATATGGTTTGCATGAAAAACATAAAAATATGTACTGTAAAATTAAACCCAGAATGTGTGGTGTCGGAAGGTTTTTGTTTCACAAGGGAATCAAATTCCTTGGAAGAGTCTCATCATTCTTTATTACACTTCCAGTGCAACATCCAGGAGGAGTTGGAACATTGTCGTTGCAAAGAGATTTCCGAGGGCACATTCCTGCTCTCGCTGCTTCCGCGGAAGACTGAACGTGGGGAGGCGGCGGAGATGGAGAATGTGGGTTGTGCTGTAGTCCGGGACGCGCAGCGGCTACTAGAACTGTTGAGATTTTTAGTGTTGTGGTTGGTTAGCAGAGAAAAAATATATAAATAGGAAGATGATGTGGAAGAACAATCTAAAATATATACTAATCGCCACAATCACCAATTGCTTTTAAATATGAGACAATTTTGTATCAACTTTTTGCAGTTGGGGAGAAGGTTCAATATGTAGACTTAGTGAACATGGAATTGAATGGATTTTGAGCTTTGTGGGAATCATTTGTGAGAGGTAATAATGCTCAGAAAAACCATCTCGACATTGAAGGATTTTGGATGAATCTATTGAGGAGGAGGCTTGAATAGAGTCTATGTCTAGCAAGAAGGATGGTCAACATAAACTAGCTCTATTTATGTCTAGCAAGAAGGATGGTCAACATAAACTAGCTCTATTTGGCGAGTCAACTATGGATGGAGATAAAGGACCCATCAAGGGTAAGGGAAAGAGTGTTGAGTAAACCTTGTAGCTAGCAAAGAAGGGATTGAGTAAAATCAATTGATTCAGTTTTCATAAGCATGGTTATTGAGCATGACAATGTATAAATAAAAGGAAGGATAAAGGTAAACAACATCAAGGTACATAGCATCCTCTGTAGAAAATCAAATGTACAATTTTGATGTTATGTTCAAGAAGTAATTTTCATTGGTATCTTTCCTTTCTACCAACATGATTTTGACAAACGCATGGAATGTGAACAGTACGGATTCTCAACATATGACATTACCTCGAAAATGATTTTCTAGTTTTAAGAAACAGGACACAGGAGTATAGGTTCAAGTTAGTGGTTATGATAGGTACCGAATAGGAGGAGTTTGTATCGTTCCCTTCCATCTTGAGTCAAGTAATTCTTTATATTTTGACAATGTCTCATTTGTACATAATATGAGGGATAATTTTCTTTCAATTTTTATTATGGAGGATAAGGGATTTAGAATGGAGTACAAGAACTAAACAGTCAAAAAAATTATTAAACAACATGATTAAAAGAGAATAAGAAGATCAAGGACAATGGAACAAGGACTCACAACATTTTCAACAAAATGAAAGGGAGAGGAAGAGAACAAATGTTGGGGAGGTGAAAATTTAGATATAGGTATCCTTCCAACTACATTGACGAAGCCAATTCCTCCTATAAGCTTTTGCACAACATCGAAGAAGGTGTTCTTTGCAAGAGAAGATTTTTTGTATAAAATATGCTACTCATTGTTTCATAAAATATAAAACTGGTGCTTGTGTTTCATAACTCATTGTTTCATGTAAATTTATTATGCCCAGTCATATGCCTAAACTCATATATGAATGGTCTTTGTGTTTCATAACTCATTGTTTCATCTAAGCTTATTATTCCCATCACTTTGTCTAAAGTAATAAACCATTCAAATAGATGTTAGCAACCAAAAACATCCTTGCAGATATAACACACCAACAGTCACTAAGCAACAGTTTCATTGTCAAATACTTCACTCCACGGAAGACTGAACATGTGGAGGAGGTGGAACTGGAGAATGTGGGTTGCGTTGCAGTCACAACTAATGGATTGGCCAATGATTCTTCCACAGAGTGATCGATTGGTTGATAATGGACTATTAGTAAATTTGGGAAAGAATTATATATATGAACGATGTGTACTTTTGGAATAATTTCATGCATTACAATACTCTGAGGGATCGTCTATTAATACATCATGCAGAGGGGAGGAGAGGAGGCGGAATATTGAATGCAATTGTAGGATGGTAGGATGCACCATGTGTAGCGTCTGAGTTTGTAGTGTACACGTGATAACATACTTATGTCAATTGTTTAAAACTTTTGCTATAAGCTATTTTACGTTCAAAGTCATAAATCTTTAAAATATATTTTATTTAAGATTGCATATTCAAATATCATAAATATTTAAAATATGTTTTATTTAAGATTGCATAGTCAAATATCATAAATCTTCATATATCATCACTAACTCATAGTGATGATGACGAAATTCAACCTAATCAATCTTAAAAGCATGGAGGTGTTTTTCCTTATTTATGTTATATATTAAATAAGATAAAGAAATTTTTTTGATAATTTATGGAGAAGCTTGTGGATGTGAAGAGGTACACATCTCAAGATGTGAAACTATGTCTACTCTCCATTATAAGAATCCTCTTAGGTTTGAATTTTATGTACACAAATCCAAGCACACGTAGATTCTCCAAAGGAGGAAGAACAATGACAGTCTATTAGCACTAAAATAAATGTTGTGCCTTGCTATGGAATTAACTAGACACAATGAAATTGGATTGTTTTCCTCTTACTTGTAGAACATGTCAATGTACACTCGATGTGGAAGGATTTCATACACGTAATACAAGAGAAATGGCAGATGGTGGGATAAAAATTGTGGAGTTGAGCTCGACCATGTGATGAGGATTATAAGAAACAATGAGACAAGAAATGACCATGTTAAGTTTAAACAGGTTGTGGAACCCTGGGCACAAAGGGTGTCAATAAGAGTGTGACACAACTATGCACTCAAAAAGAAGTCGATCACTACGGAATCCATTTCCAACGAGAAGAAAATCGATAAAAAATAGATCTTTTCAATTGAGGCTTTGATATCTATAAGAACTTTCTAGCATGGATTCTAGTTATTGTGTCAAGGTGCAAATACAACCATTAGTTCAATGATATATGCATATACCAATTAATTTAATGATTCTCGTGATTATTCTAATGGGATGTAAAAACATTCATTTTGGTTTTCATTAGTATTATAGTTATTGGAAAATAGTGGAGAGATAAATATTGAGAATTATAGGTCAAACATGAACGTCCACACATATTGCATGTGAATGTGTAAGTAGCTATGTGAATATTGACAAAATTAAAATGATGACTTAAACCACTCCCACCACATAAACCTAAAATCGAATATTTTAGAAAAGTAATTCACAAAAAGTAATTCTATATTAAGAAAAAATATTGATTTTAGCAGTTGGGTCTAAAAAGGGTATTTCATGCATGCATGAATTATAATAGGATTAATCTCATAAATAGATTGGGGTTTTGGTCTTAGGTAAAATTATAAAGGCTAGTAAAAATAGATATTTCAATAAGACATGAAAAATTGAACAAGTTGAACAACAATCCCTACAGTCATACAATGCATAGCGTTGTATAGACAAGTTTGTAGAGTGTTACAAACAAGTTGTATAGGCTATCATATAGGCCATACAATAGTTTTCTACTATTTTTTGTTTTTTCTAGTAAGTCGTACCTCTTACTGAGGCTATACAACCTTAACTCGAGGTGACTTTGATAACTGTATAACTGCTAGCTTTAAGTATCTTATGCAAGTTTCCTTGTATGTTTCTTCTAGGTATAAAAATATATTTAACTATATAACTACTCGTCTCTCTACTTCACCCATATGTTCAAAAATGGATCTACAAAAAACCCTAGCTTGTAGATTCCTTTTTAAATTAGAAAGGTGATGAGCTATCCTTTCCCATGTGCTATGGCATTGAGTCATCCTTCCACATGGGCTTGTTGATGATGCTCCTACATCATACTCCATAGCTAGGAAAATCATGAGCTCCTTCTCATGGATCCCTCTGCTCTGTTGTTAAGGTCCTCCAGGATCCCATACTTTCTCTTGGATTTGTTCATCTGCTCCTTTTCCTTGCTTTCTCTTTCTCCCTGCTGCTCCCGTAGGTTTTCTTATGTTCCATACTTCTCTGATGACTGCTTCTTGTGTTGCTGCTAGCATCAATCTCTTTATCTCCTCTGTTTCTTTGTCCAGCTAGTCCAATGGATGGTTTTCCCCCTGTAGTATGCTCTGTTGCCTCTTCTCTCCATCAATTTCCAACTTGACTTGTTGGATAAGATTCTTTAGCATTTTTACATCTCTCTCGAGGGCTTCCATATCTTCACATAGATCAACAAGATCCATGTTATCTATTTCTTCTTCCTGTGTTGTAGGTTCACATTCTATAGTTATCTCTTTCTCAACTTCCTGACTAAAAAAATTGAGCCATTCCTCTTAATGCTCTTCTCCCTCTGTTGTAGATCCCAATTCTACAGTTGCCTTATGTTCATATCCTTGGCTGAAAATTTTGAGCAGTTCCACTAAATGCTCTTCTATCTCCACCTCTTGGGAACATTGAAATGTGTGCTCTTTCTCCTCTTCACCAATCTGATCAATCTGAACTTTCATATTATCTTCATCTCCTATGGCATTAGTTGGACACTCTGTTGCAAACTCCAATTCTGCAGTCTCACCCTTGAGTTACTTCTCAACTTCCTCCTCTGACAGACTGACTTTTGTCATCGCCTCTTGTGTTGGTTCAACTCCAACTTCCTCCTGTTTCTCCCTAGGATGGTACGTTCCTCCACCTATTTCAAATTTAATCTGTTGGATATGACTAGTCTTCATATTTATCTACTTCCTCTTCTGTTGCAAACTCCGATGTTGTAGTTATCTCCCTTTCACCTTCTTGGTTGAAAATTTTGAGAAATTCCGCTGAATGTTCTCCTCCTAAAATCTGCATGACTGTCTCCTGGAAACCATCCTATGTGTTTGGATCGTTCAACCAATCCAACAACATCTTCAACTCTTGCTCCCATTGAGTGAGGATTTCATCTGAATTCTCCAATTTTTCTATTGGGGCAAACATCAATGTCTTCTCCTTCTCCTCCTCTTTGACAATCCTTGCTGGTTGTCTTTATTCTGTTGCACCTGCATCACAGACACAGTTATATTTAAAATCATTTGGCCGCATGGCCTCCTTCTCAGATTCTTGTTGCACTGCCTCCTCATGTGCAACTCTTGTATTAGTCTCTATTGGACTATTTGGCAAAAATATTTGAATTCCTCCAACGATTAGAACACACCTCTTATCCTCCTCTGCTGCGATGGGAGTATTTAACTTCTCATCGTCTTCATTGACATGGTCTGCAAACCCACATGAATGTTCATCTATCAACACTCCTTTCTGATATGAACTCTTAACTGAGTTCATTTCTTCTCCCTCTCCCACCTGGCGGTATGGTATTTCTCTTCTGCCCCCATGGAAGTCTATGAGATCCAATGATCCCTCTTCATTTCCCACCTGGAAACTCGAACTTCCATCACTACCCTCTTGGAAGTTTATGAGATCATCCACTGGTCTCCCTCCATTGCCCACGTGGAAACTTGAAAGTTCACTTCTGCCCCCCTGACAGTTTATGAGATATCCCAATCCCATCTCACGGTCCACCTGGCAATATGAATTTCAAATACCATCTTCGTGACGGTCTAAGAGATCCTCACTTGATCTCATATCATTGCCCACTTGAAAATTTGAAAATTCATCTCTACCCTGCTGGCAGTTTATGAGACCTGTAACTGATCTCCCTTCCTCATCACTGAGGGTTTCTCCTACTTCTGGCTCACAAATGAAAACCATCTCCTCCTCTATGTCATTGAGTTTTTCATCATACCTCCGCCATCTCCTCACTTCTTGTTGTTTTTTCTGGCCAACAACTTTTGGACAGGCCATTTTTCTTTCTTATTGAGACCCCATTTGTACCTCCAGCGTACCTTTGTTTCCCGCTGCATCTTCAATGTCAGTTTTTCCATTCTTGCTCATATCTGAATGAGATCCTTGTCAATTTATGTTTTAATTTTCTTCTGGCGGTTTGCTCCTCTTTCACCATGCTCATGGCCTTTAGTAGCCATCTTTTTTGTCTTCAGCCCTCCTGTGAGATCGGAAGAG